>CM047817.1:74133097-74378894 GCA_026214975.1 Gentiana macrophylla | reverse complement strand
ATGAAAATCGCAGCTAGGCAGCTTTGGGTTTAGGGTTGAATAATGATATTGTGGGAATTCTAATCACAGCTGCCTTTAGATTTGAGCCGGTTTGGCTAAGTCGGTTTATGGGCAGCGTTCACTCTGTTGGGCCTTCGTTCGGTCTTGATATCAACCGAATCGGGCGAGTCATAATGAGGCGCCCGTCCTTCTTTAATTTGGGCGCTTGTTCACTTTAAATATCTCAACTACGAATCAAACTCTTGACTGGGCCTTCGTCCGATATGCGACGCCCGTCCAATGGGCCAGGACTTGAGCCTTCGTTCGATGGACTTGAAATCGATTTCTCCGTCTTTATCTTTTCTTATTCAAATATTCTTATCTCTTTTTCATCAATTAAATCCGACATTTATCTTCACTTAATCATCTTTTGAGCGCAATTATGCATACAAGTCATTAAAACATACCAAAAAATGTAATAATATCAAATAAACATAAAATCATCAATAAAACACATAAATTAACCAATTTTGCGATTAAACCCGTTTAAAAACTCATTTGCTCAATAAATAAATTAAACACTTGATTTCTATCGAATTATACGAATATGGAAAATTGTTACAAAATATAGCGATATAAATCATATAAAATCACCGCTTAACAACTCCCACTTAGCTTTTGCTCGTCGAGCAAAACAAGACAAAACAAGGCTCGGAAAGATAGACATCTCGGCCGATATAAACACATATTCAATAACTTAGAGGTTCACCGGTGTGTGTGTAGAGCCATAACAAACTTCCACTAAGTCCAAACTTGAAAATTTCAAAGCAAACTAGCTAATACCCTTTCAAACTAGAGATAAATGATACTTATAATATGTACCCTACAAGCGTGACATATCGAAAAGATGATAGAATACATCAGGGCCTTTCTGCTTTACATCAGAGAGATAATCCATACAACATATCTGTCGGTTTATCACGAGGGATAAGGTATCGATAACTAAGTCTTACATCGATTCATACCACTTCATGTTGCAAGTTGATTTAACTATTTTCACATTTGCGCATATCGAATGAGCTCTTGCCTGTCATAGAGAATAGGATATTCGAGATATACCTACGCACTCAAATCATAAGGACCTTACATTTGTAAATGACACCAGTCATCATAGCGGTATAGGACATTAAGTGATATGACCTACCTCATCAAATCATCGACCGACTTCCGACCACACAATTAATTCATTTAAAATTCAACTTTTTCAACAACTTTGAATTCGCTTTACTTATCACATTCAAACCTCGAGATATTCACGATTATCATACTTTGGCTATAAATACAAACTATCATAATCGTCACGATATACGTTAGCACTAAGCACCGACTTATAAGATAATCAAAAATCACTGTATAGCTTTACATTATAGCTCATCATTCACATGGCTCGTGAAAAATATATGGGTGAAACAACTATTCTTGGACATCACGGTATACATCATCTATGACTATAAAAACGAACAAAGATTATGCATTGCTTGCCTGGAATGAGAACAAAAATTTAGAAAACTTTAGCTCATTTTGCATAGAAACATAGAAATAAGCAAATGGTCGATACACATAACATTCCCTCCCACAGCCAAACCACAACATGTCCTCGGGTTGTGCGAATTAAAATGAAATTAGTGATTGCGTAGATATTCGAGCCATTAGTCGGTGGTGCATAGAAGGCCAGCGCTCTCGGCGTATAGAACTCGTTCAACATGACTCAAATGTTACCTCGACAAAGCGTCAAACGGATATACACCTTTGCCGGCAACCCACGGAAGAAATCTTGGGAAAGCGAGGAAATATGATCCCAAAAAAATGTAAAAGAATGATAAGGATAAAGATAAAAAGAATAATCATCGAACAATAAAAATCGAAAATATGGCAATGTCAATCATGAAATACAAGACAAAGTGAAATAGCCTTATGGTGTACATGATCCATCGAAAATGAGAAGCATCGAGCAGATGGTAGCTTACAAAAAATACAATGAATCGACAGAAACAACAATAGTAGTACGATACAACCAAATCGAAGATGAAATACGAGAAATCTGAATCGAGAAATCGTCGGGGCTGCCCAGGGTGTAGAATCATCGGCGGGTCATCACGTGCAGTAGTAGAAGAAGGTCAGTGCGGCGTAGAGCCTATTTGCCGTGTCGATCTGCACTCACCGTCCGAAGGCGATTCGATTATGAAGAACATCCGCAATGCACCTTTCGATCTCATTGGAGAAGATAATCCATAGTACTCGGTTGAAGATTACATGCCGTCCCTCGGAGGCGATTCTCCTCATACACATGAATAGACAAGATATTGTGCCAGTCTAATATCCTCCATCAATCCCGTACACTATTAGCCATGCTCAACCTCATCGGGTTGAAGGAGATAAAGTAGGAAGGAAGAAAGCGGAGGCGGTCTTTGAAGTGGAGCGAGGCTCGTGTGCCTCTGCCTCAGGTATCCGAAGATCGTTACTCTCTCCATTTGCAAGTACAAGTTTTTAAACATGATCATTTTTGTATTCCGGCACTCGGCATATGCATAAAGTATGGATCAAATGCGGACATATCAAACATCTTGCATATACTTTACGATTCGTGGCTATCTGTAGAAAATGGCTTGACGACATCACATTCGACTTAAAATTCAAAGCATACAACATCCGAGGTCACATGTGAAAATGAGTCGAGTTGTTCTTAGGTAACAACACATTACGATGAAACGATATTGGACCTTCCATCCTCCGTCCAACTTAGTGACCAATTCCTTTATCTCGCTTGATCCAAGTGTCCACGGCACCTCCGGGCACACATTTAATCTAAGATCCTCAATGGATCTGACCGGCATCTGGCCTTTATTGCCTCTTTGTAATCTAACCCTCAAGCGGTGCTAAAATTTGTACTTCGTTAATAACAGGGGTGTAAGCGGCACCTACTCCCTTTACCATCACAACTCCGACAAATCCGTTTGAGCAATTTGCATAAAATTCTCACTGTCGCATTAACGGAGTCCTCGAGGTCTTCATCAATGCCCCCACTTTCTATCCGTAAGCATTTTAACAAAGCGGGATCAACGAGTCTCGAGGGCGGCTCGCTCTCATTAACATCGTCCTACCAACATAGTGCTTATTATACACCTCGAAAGCGGGATTAATGAACCTACGAGCCAAGGGAATAGGATAGAAGGTCTCACGTGCAGCGCTTGGTTCCGCTCTCTCCGTTGCTTCCTCGGTTCAGGCTAGGTTCGCCGTCATCTCTCAGCAGGCCTCCGACACCCTAGTCTTCTTGCTCTTAACGGCTCGTCCGCCGGTTTCCGACCCGACTCGGACTCATACCAAAGAAACCTAGGTTGACCTTGGCGACCTGAGTGGATTTTGGCGTTCACGTCACGGATGCCTTGGTTCGGATTGACTAATGTGGGGTTACAACCTTTTTCTTCTTAGGAGGTTCATTGGCAGCCCCTACCATGCCCGTTTACGCGGCTCGCCTGCATCATAATGGCGGCTAAACAAACAACAATCAAACCACAATCAATACAAAACCACCCGTTTATCGTCAAGCGGGATGTCCCAACAATTCAACACCAAACCAACACCAAAACCACAATGCAACCCATCGCATGATCCATTACATTACCCGATCATCAACAAGGCAAGTAACAAAAACAAAACAAAAAACAAAAAATGTAAAATTCATATAAAAGAGTCGACTAAAGATCTAACTCAATAAAAAAATGAAATAACCCTTGAAAAGTTGATAAAAACTTACCAAATAGGATGATGGGATGATGATGAAGAGGATTAGAGTCAAACAATGCCAAATTGACCCAAAAAATCGAATCTTTTTCTTCAAAAGTCGGACTATAAAGGTCCTTGAATCCGATTAAATGTTGTTTGTTGGAGGATTTGGAGTGAAAAATCGAAAGAGGATTGAGAGGCTGTTGATAGAGCCTTGAATCGCTCAATTTGGTTTAGAAATAAAGATTTTAGGGCAAAGAGGGTTGAGAAGTCGGGTTTGCTTTTGAATTTTATGCAAATAAAAAATGGGAAACGAGGGTATATATATATAGGTCAGTGCGAGCAGGCGTCAGTGGAGAACTATGTAGGCCCGGGCCGTCACATTTAGGCAGGCGTTAGTCCACTTTTGACAACGAGTTGGAGGAGATATTAGAAGGCGTTCGATTAAAGTGGTCGCTCGTCTAGTATTTTCAAAGAATGACGGCGTTAGGGAAGAGGTGGGCCTTGCGTCAAGCGGTCGAGCAAAAACATAAACTTTTTCATTCAAATAAACTTCAACTCTTATTTCATCATAAAAAAATTCATACAAAACTTCAAATAACAAATAAAAGTGGAAAACACATAAAAACACTAGAAAATAGTGAGGTTGCCTCCCTGGCGCTTTGTTTCGTCGTTTGCTTTAGACGACTAACAACGCTAGTCATCATAAATCTCTGCCCAATCCACAACCGGATAAGGCGGGGGCATGTCAATCGGCGGAGGAAAATCATACTCGTCTGCAAAGCCCAATCCTACTTGACAACATCACACCTCGGAAAAATGCTCGACGCGACACTAGCGCCAAGTCGGTCGACATCGGATCATTGAGGATTGTATGCGGTCGATCTAGGCTGCTGCAAGTCCTGCATGCTAAAATCTCCACCTCCCGAAACTTGGGGTACAATAATAACATAGGTGGCAGTCCCGTCACGGTGCTAATGTCGAATCTCGTCCATATGATCGTCCCTCGGTCCGTCATCTAGAGTGATAAGTGGGATCCTTTTAAGTAAAGGGAACTCGTGCGGTAGAACTCCGAAATCCATATCTAAAAACATAGCTTAAGCGCCAGATACAAACACAATCTTAATAAGACTTAATGCCAAACAAGCTAAATCAAAGAGAAAAGCATAAAAGTAACTAAGATAATAGGGATATCTAGGATGCCCTGGTAAGCTATTGCTAGTTAATGTCGATTGGCTCGACACTCTTTTAGCTCGACCGAGGATCAGGCCATTTAACTTTTACGCGACCACTACCTCGTGTAGGCTTTGATCGATGGTGTGGGTGTGACTTGACATAACACGTGGGGTTAATTCTTTAATTGCCTTCCATAGCATGTTTAATCCTCCCGGTTGATTTCTTCTTCTTGACGACGTTTCAAGCTGTTGCTCCTTTTTCAAACTCTTCCATGTCGACTACTGCTAGAACTTCTTGAAGGACCACTACCGTCATCGCTCGGAAAACAAATCGGGCATTCGTCAAATTTATTGACTTGAAGTACCACACCCGAGGATATCGAGGAATCAAACAATCAAAGGCTTTTGTTGGCTTGACCAATGTAATGCTTACCTTTGACCATTCACTCGGGCGGTGGTCACCGTAACCTCGTAGTTCTAAAACACCTCGAGGGAATGATTTGGAGAATTTCAAAGGGACGGACCATCGTGTCCTCGACTTACTAGAGGCAGATGTAACCTGAATTGTACAATAAAACTTGTTCCCCAACTTGGAATTCTAAACTTCTTGATTTTGGCATCGTGAAGGAGTTTCGTCTTTTCATACTTATCCTGGCACTTTCGTAGGCACAAGTCTAAATTAGTCTATTTCATTGCAATTCTTTGCGATCGGTGTTTTCCACTGAGATTGGATATCGAAGTTCAAAACTTCGTGGCCCGATCAGCTCATCTCTAACTCAGCTGGCAAGTGGCATGGTTTTCCATAAACCGTTTGATAGGGTGATGTACCGTGGGAGTCTTATAAGCGATTCGATATGCCCGGTGTAAATCAACTTTAGACTCAGTCTTTTACATATTGCTTTGTTTTCTCGGATCTTCTTCAAACTTTGGTTGGTTCTTTCAACGACCATTAGTCATAGGATGATATGGTGTGCAGTTTTATGCCGGACACCATACTTCTCGAGCACTTTCTCGGAGGAGTCGGTTGCAAAAGTGTGTCCGCCATCACTAATCAAGGCGCGTGGACACCCGAATCTCACGAAGATGTTTTCTTAAGGAACTTCATGACCATTTATGATCATTGTGAGAAGTGGCTTGAGCCTCACCCATTTGATATAATCCACATGAGACTAAGATGTATTTATTTCCACGAAGATGATGGGAATGGTCCCTCAAAATCGATACCCAGCATCAAAGACTTCGCATTCTAGGATGGTTTTCAATGGCATGTTGAAGCGCCTTAAGTTCGGTTCTTTGTTTATCACAGCTTTATAGAAAGCTTACGTATCTTTAAAGATCGTGGGCCAATAGAAGCGGATTGAAAGATCTTAGCGGTTTCCAAGGACCAAAGTGACGCGGTGGGTCCTTTGTGGCATTGCTCAATAATACCACGTTGCTCAGTTAGAACACATCTTCTCGACAAACCATCTTTACAAATCTTGAAGAGGTAAGGTTCATCCCAAGCGAATGTTTTCAAATCGAGAGAAAATTTCTTAACCTCACGATAGGATTCAGTCGGATCAAGATATTGGGAATGAAGGTAGTTTCTGATGGAAGAATACCATGGAACATCTGAGCACAACCGTCGATAAGCATGACATTCTCGAGGAGGAAAGTAAAGATACATATCGTCGAGTCATCCTTTTCCTCCTCGACATTCTTGAAACATGATCAGCCACTCGTTTTCTTCGCTTTTTGTCTTTAATTTGGACATCAAACTCTTGTAGGATCGTTATCCAGCGTAGTGGCGGCGGTTTAGCCTCTTTCTTTGTCATCAAGTATCGCATGGCGTGATCGATCCACGCAGACCAGGCACCCAACAAGTAACTACGAAACTTGTCCATAGCAAGACTACGGCCAATAATTCTTTTGATCGTCGTGTAGTTTACTTGAGATGGATTTAGTGTGTGTTGCGTAATAGATTGGCTAGAATTTCCACTTTTATTCTACTGTCCTAAAGTGCGCCATGACATAGTTTGATGTATCGGACATAAGCTCGAAGGGAGATTCGGTCGAGGCGAAATAAGGATCGACGGAGATTAATCGACTTTTAAGCTCCTCGGCAACACTTGCAACTTTCATCAAAATCGAATACAAGCGTCTTAACAAGTAGTGTAGGCGAGGGCTTGGCTATCTTGGAAAAGTCTTGAATGAATCTCAATAGAAACCGACATGTCCAAGAAAACCTCGACTTGGCACATTCTTAGGATAACTAATCTTCTCGATAAACACTGCTTGTACTGTCTACCTCGATACCTTTGGCGGAGATCTTGTGGCCAGAACTATTCCCTCATCTACCATGAAATACTTTTCGATTTAGGACTAAGTTCTTTCCACATCTGGATAAGACCTGGACAAGATTGTCAAGACAATCATCGAAGGATTGACCAAAGACCGAAAAGTCATCCATGAAAATTTCCATACACTTTTCAACTGAACCGTCAAAGATAGCGGCATACATCTTTGAAAGCGTAGGCTGGGGCATTGCAAAGACCAAATGACATCCGTCATGCGAATGTACCGTAGGGCGGTGAAAGTGGTCTTTTCTTAGTCAAGCTGGATCGATGGGTATCACGAAAATATCACGAATATCCGTCGAGGAAGCATTAGAATCGTGTCACTTGAGCGCTCAAGCATCGATCAATGAAAGGAAATGATCTTCATTGTTACCTCATTGAGTTTCCTGTAATCAATGCGAGACTCATGTAACGATAACAAGCCTCGATGCTATTTCTTCTCCTACTCATTCTTCTCATAGTAATTCCTCCTTTTTAGGAACTACTTGAGTCGGGGATACGCATTCCTTTGTCGGCGATTGCGTATATGATACCCATATCTAAAAGCTTGATAATTTCATGCCCGACCCTGCTGCGTATGAGGTTGAGCCTCATCTGAGGCGATCTAACACATTTGCACCCTCTTGAGTCTTGATTTTATGCATCACAGGATGTCGGGAGATATCCTCGATGTCTCACTTGCCAGCAAAAAGGCTTTCGTTCTTTCTCAAGGCGTTTACCTCATTTCTTGTCGAGACAACTTGGCGGATATAATTAATGGAAGCTGTCACCTTCTTAAAAACACATACTTTAGATGTTTAGGCAGCTTGATGCAGATCTGTAGGGGTCTTGCAAACTTGATTTAAGATCTCACTTTTCAACTCAACATCATGGAGTTTTACTTAGTTGTCCTCTTGCCAAAGCTTCTCCTTTCAAAACTCGTCCTCAAGTTCGACTTCAACTATTACAGATTCACCACACCATGATTGGCTTCTCGACTAGTCGCTTCGTATTAGGTTACCAGCAGCCGTGACTTGCTTTTCCATGAAATCATTGAAGTCATCGGACATATCGTCAATGGAGAAGCGGTTGGTATTGGAAGGTCTCTGGATAGCTTTGAAACATTGTAACTCACCGATCACCACTCGTGTATATCCAGCCCACCATCAGTCAATGAGGGCCCTGGTGTGAGCAGAAAATTTCTTCCAAAATTAGAGGACATTCTCATCCTTCTTATGTCGAGCGTGCAGTCAACCGGGAAGGTAAATCTATCAATTTGAACTAACACATCCTTTAATATTCCCACGGCTTTCTTGGAAGATCTATCCATGGTGAAGATTCATGGTGGTGGAGTTCTAGAAGATTGTCTAACCCAAGTGTTTTGCGGACAGAGACAATGGCATCGAGGCTTATGGATGCCGGAGTCACATAAAGTTTGGGAAGACTAGGCCTCCCATCGACAATGTGAGCACAAATTTCCCAGGTCACCCTCTTGATTGGTAGATCTATAATTGATCATAGAGCAATCCTCACCAATCAACCGATCCATGTCTGCTAACTTCTTCTTAGAAGAAACAACATCATGATGAATTTGGTATACTTAGGCATCTCGGCCAAAACCTCGGATAATGGAAGATTAACTGAGTATTTTGAAGGTTTAGCACTTTTTCATACTTTTATCCTCATTCAAGGAGATGTTGCTTTTCTTGGTGGAAATGGAAGCTTTTTCAAGTCACTCTCGAGAAAGACTTTCTTGAGGATGAGCCAGCGACTTGTTTCAAGTCCTTCCACCTCACTTTTTCATTCTTCTTCTAGTCGAAGTCGGCCTCACGACTCTAAGATTCTTCATTCCCAGGTTCGACCACGAGGACTTAACTCTTTCACCTCTTAAGGGATCGACCACAAGTAATCTCTTGCGGCCAGAGCGTGGGTGCTCGACTCCCTCTGCCTTATCATTTGGCGGGGAGGGGTTAGTGTTCCCTGGTGAGGGGACCACTCGATTAGTGCACGAACTTAAGTTCCATGCTGGCCTCTTCTCTGCCCGTCACGAATTGAAGTACAGTCGAGGGCATTGGCTATTATTCAAATCGGCTGAGCAACATGACCACCCTTGGATTCTTTTACGTGAAGGAGGCAAGCGCCTGAAGTCTAGAAGCTAGCTGACCGACCAATTGCCTATTTGCCTCTCAAGATTCTTGTTTGTGCTCATCGGGAGTTGGATGTTTTATTTTGCTCCTCCGAAAGGAGCTCCATTGGCTTGGATATCATTCGAGTGCGAGGGCCTTGAGTTTGGAAGTTCTACGGATAAAATTTGGTGGACCGATTCGAAATGTAGAACTAAATTGTTAGGCCAATTTTGGTGAACGCTTTGATCATGATTGGAAAAATTGGAGTTAGTTTTAGTTGTAAGTAGGGTTTCGATTGAAGTTTTGATTTTGAAATTAATTTGGATTGAAATTTTGATTATTGAAACCACGGTTTTGAGATTACTACGGCGAGAGGTGATTATTAAACCTCTGTTTGGTGGCGGGCGTTTACGTCTGTCCGTTCATAGGGCGAAGCGAGATGTATGCCCCGTTGTCACGCCGACATGGTGGATTATCTTCCATTGTCATGAAACGGTATTAACTTGATAAGCGAGAGGAGACAAATTGACGTGGCCAACCATATGGCGGTCGACAACAATTTTCCGCGTCTGAGAACTTGAGATTACGTTGAAGAGAAAATTACGATTGATCGGATTATGAGAAATTTGAGAAGTTTGCCATCTCGCTTTTGCGGTATAGCGTCGGACTTTGCATATTCACCTCCTCGATCTTAGGAAGAGGGTGCTTAGATAACTTGATATGAGGGCATAATTGTATTTGGCAATATCCTCGAATAATGCCCACCTCTTGGTGTTTTCTTTAAAAATGCCCCTTTGAAGAACTATTGACCATGCCGCCGTGAGCTCGGTCAATCCAGGAAAAAAGTATTGACTTGCCTTTGTAAAGGCAAGCCATGATGAGGACACTTTCTAGAAGAGACTTAAACCTCTTCCAACACTCGAAAAATGACTCATTTTCATACAGCGAATGTGAAAATATCACTTAAACATTAGGGCATCTTAGAAGGTGGGAAGTATTGACTGGGAACTCTTTCGAGTTCCGCCCGAGTAGTGATGGTTTAGGAGGGAGAGAGTGGTACCACTCTTTTGCCTCCTAAGTAAGGAAAATGAAACATTTTAAGCTTTATAGCATCCTACACTCTCGCCGGATGCGAGTTGTACCGCATATCTCTAGAAGCGTGTGTAAGTGAGTATGAGGATTCATTTGAAAACCGTGGAAGATAGATGCATCTTGCATCATTTGAATGAGCCGGGTTTGATTCAAGGTAGGTGCATTGATGGTTGGTAGAGCGATAGCGGGGTTGACGCGGCCGCCAGGCATGGCGTAATGACCAGCGTCGTCATCTTGGCGACCATAATGACTATATTTAGACCTCTTGAGCTAGATCTTGCTCGATATCTCGATCATTTATGTTCTCTTAGTCGGGGAAGTCCATAAAGCAGTCTTCTCTGTTTAGTCGGACTATAGTCCTTCAGTCGAGTATAGAGTAGTGGCCCGCACGGCTTGAGTTTGCATAAACGAGCAAAATCTAGTTGTCTACGAGCGAATAGAGAGGAAAGTGGTGGCGAGGCGGGCGGACGGGCGTCAAATTCTTGGGGGCGTCTTCGGAGGAAATGAAACAGGGCGGGCGTCTGGATAACGGACGCTCGTCATGGGTAAAACCTGCGAGTTATAAAAATTTGACGGACAGCGCCCACTACCCTGCACGTCTGCTTATCGAATGTAAGTGAAATGAAACTAAAAACAAAATACCTAAATTAAATTACTAATGAAAATAAAAACTAGACAACTCGTCCCGCCTTCCGCAACGGCGCCAAAACTTGTTCACGGATTTTTGCAATGAAAATAAACAAGTAATAAATTTATAAATCCGTATACCCCAAGTGTAGGGATCGTAGTGATGAGGTTGATACCGGCCGATCTACGGAATCGGGTTGCTTAATCTAGTTTTTATTATCTAACCTAACTATGTCACGACATTACTAAACGATACGAAAATAAAAGCAGTTAAGTAAAACTAAAACGAAACTAACAATAAGAATAACTTGACGAAGATCGAGATCTAAAGCCGGAAAATATGGCTTAACAAAATTATCTAACTAAATCTATTCTAAATCTATTATGAAATAAAGATTGTAAATAACCCAAGTGTGAAATTTATAAGTTTCTAACCTAGAAATCTAACCTAATAACTCTCGTTACTTAGATCAAAGATCTATTCTTTATCATGGGGAATCTAGGTTTAACATGATTCTCGTCAATATAAACAATTAACATGCAAAGATCTTTCAATATAAATTGCATAAAAACATGATAAACATAATAAAGAAACAACTTGAATTAAAACTCACAAGACAATCGAGAAACAAAGCTGAATTGTTGATCGGATGGCTTCTAGCAGCTTGTTCAAGAGAGTCTAGCCTCTAGTATCACCTTGAAGTTCGAAATACTTGAATAAAAATACATAAAGGTGTTTGATCTAAACTAGAAATTTAAGAACTTAAACTTTGAGTAAAACTAATGAAAATGTCGCAGCTAGGCCGCTACTAGGGTTTAGGGTTCGAATAATGATGTTATTGGGGTCTATATATGCTGCTTTATATAGATTTTAGAGGCGGTTTGGCTAAGTCGGTTTATGGGCCAGGCGTTCACTCTGTTGGGCGCTTTGCTCGATCTTCGATATCAAGCAATTGGGCGAGTCATAATCAGGCGCTTCCGTCCTTCTTTTAATTTGGATGCTTGTTCACTAAATATCTCAAAACTCTGAATCAAACTCTTCAGCCTGGGCCTTTCGTCCAATTTGCGACGCCCGTCCAGCTTCGACGGGACTTGAACAGCTCGTTGGTGGACTTGAAATTCGATTTCTCCATCTTTATCTCTTTTCTTCTATTCAAATCTTTCCTTATCTTTTTTCATCAATTAAATCCGACATTTATCTTCACTTAATCATCTTTTGAGCCGCAATTATGCATCTACAAGTCATTAAAAACATCGCAAAATGTAATAATATCCAAATAAACATAAAATCATCAATAAAACAATAAATTAACCAATTTTGCGATTAAACCGTTTAAAAACTCATTTGCTCAATAAATCAATTAAACACTTGATTTCTATGCGAATTATACGAATATGGAGAATTGTTACAAAATATAACGATATAAATCATATAAAATCACTCTTAACAATATTGTAAATCATAGATTATAATGGATAAGAATAATATCCATTTCATCAGCGTTGACTTTCATTTAAGTTAGACTGACTTGTAACGTATAATTCAGCAGACTTGGTCTTCAGTAGGGTTGACCTGCATCAGTTTTACTTTGAATTTACTCTGCTGATCAAATGATGGCTTAGCGACTCAACGACAAAATACTTTGTCGATCTTCATACAGTCTGAGTTTTGTCAACCGATAATACAAGATGAAGTTTAATACCAATGATCGATCATCAAGTGAGCTCACCCAACGGGACAAAGACCAATCCCCTTGGCAACTTCATTTGCTCAATTGTCCAAACTATTTAATTACATGGAATTGTTGATACCAATGACTAATCTGCCAAGTGAAGTGCACCCAGAGGGCAAAGACTAATCCTCTTGGTGAATTCCACACCCAAAGATGGACAAAGACTAATCCTCTTGGTGAATTCCGATTGACTCATCGACTAGTAAAATGTCGGTCAACTTTTATGATGCCAAGTTCGGTTCTTAACTTAGCAAATCTTTCAGCATGTCCAATGGTTTTGTATAGATGTCACAAGTTGATCTTCAATAGGGATGTAAAGAACCACACACATCTTTTTTTCCATGATCTCTTATAATATGATGTCTCACATCAATGTGTTTGGTTCTTGAGTGCAAAACATGATTTTACGTGATAGAAATTGCACTTGTATTGTCACACATTATCGGATTTTCCTTTTCTTCAATCCCATAATCCTTTAATTGCAGTCTTAACCATAGTATTTGTGCACTGACTTAACGACAATGTATTGACTTTTCGAGTGGAAGTGGATATTGAATTTTGTTTCTTGCTAAAACAGGAAACAAGTCTATTTCCCATCAACTGACAAGTTCCTGTAGTGCTTTTTCTATCAATCTTGCATCTAGCATAATCAGAATCTGAGTAGCATATTCCTACTCCCAAAGTATCTTTTAGATATTTGAGAATTCTTTTTACTGCAGCTAGGTGACTTTCCTTAGGTTTAGATTGAATTCTTACACAAACACCTACAACAAAGAATATATCAGTCTCTTTGGCAAGTGTGAGGTACAACAGAGACACCTATCATCCTTCTGTATAAATTCTGATCAACATCTTTTCCTTCTTTATCTTCATCCAATCTGATGCTTGTACTCATAGGAGTAGATACCTTGGTGCTATTTTCCACACCAAACTTCTTTAGCAGCTCCTTGGTATATGTAGTTTGATGAATAAAGATTCCATCTTTCATTTGTTTGACTTGTAATCCCAAAAAATAGTTTATTTCTCCCATCATACTCATTTGGAACTTGCTTTTCATGAGATTTGAAAACTTTTCACATAGCAATTCATTTTCGGGACCAAATATTATGTCATCTACATCTGTGCATACAGGTCTTTGTGTCCCTTCATTGATTCTGAAAAGAGTCTTGTCTATGGTACCTTTGATAAAACCATTGTTCACCAAGAACTGAGATAGGGTTTCATACCATGCTCTTGGTGCTTGTTTCAAACCATAAAGTGCCTTATTGAGTCTATACACTTTATCTTCTTGATCTTAACTTCAAAACCAGGAGTTTCTCAACATAAAACTCTTCTTCCGTAATGCCATTCAAAAATACACTTTTGACATCCATATGGTATACTTTGAAGTTTTTATATGTATCATATGCCAAAAATAATCTTATAGCTTCCAATCTTGCAACTGGGGCAAATGTCTCACCAAAGTCTATTCCTTCTACTTGAGAATAGCCTTTGGCCACTAGTCTGGCCTTGTTTCTAACAATGGTACCAGATTCATCCAATTTGTTATTGTATACCCATTTTGTTCCAATTATATTTGCATGACTAGGCCTCTCCACTATTGTCCAAACTTGATTTCTTTCAAACCCATTCAATTCTTCTTGCATAGCAATTATCCAGTCTGTATCAGAAATTGCTTCTTCAACAACTTTAGGCTCTATTTGAGACATAAAACAAGTAAACATTGCTTCTAATTGTCTTCTAGTTCTTACACCTTGCTGCTTGTTCAGCAGGGTGGTCCTCCAGCCATTGTAAATCTTGATTTGTTTGATTTACATGAACCTCATCTTCAGTAGGGTCTACTGTTGCTTTAGCAGGGGGATTAGCAGATCCTAGAACTGCATCCGCTATTGCATCAGTAGTGTTATCAACAAGTACATATTTACTTCCAGAATCAGAGACTTTTAAGTCACTTATCTTTTTCAAAACATCAACATATTCTGGATCAGTAATCTTCTGATTCACAGCAGGTTATCAAACTTCATCATCTTCCATTCCAGTGAACTTAGGTTCATCAAAAACAACATGTATTGATTCTTCATGTTTTAATGTCCTTTTATTCAGTACCCTGAATGCCTTGCTGACTGAAGAATATCCCAAAAAGATTCCTTCATCTGATTTTGGTTGGAATGTCTTCAGTTGTTCCTTATGATTCAAAATAAAACATTTTCTTCCAAATGGATGGAAATAAGATATATTAGGTTTTCTTCCATTCCATATCTCATAAGGTGTCTTCATCAGCTTTTTGTTTCTTCAGGGTACTATTTTGTGTGTAGCATGCTTGATTTCAATATCTTTCAGGTAGTAATGCTTCAAAAATCATAGTCCTCCATGCTTCTTTCTAAGTCCCGTTTCTTCTTTCAGCAACCCATTTTGCTGAGGTATGCCAGCAACTGCTAATTGATGCAGCACTCCATTCTGTTCACAAAATTCCCTTATGACTTTGTTAAGAAACTCAGTACCCTTGTCTGATATGATCTTCACTACTGTTAAACTTTTCTCATTTTGCAGTCTCTTGAATAGTTCAAGCATCTTTTGAAGTGTTTCACTTTTCTTGTTCATAAATATTACCCAAGTGTATCTTGAATAATCATCCACAACTACCAGAGTGTACTTGTTTCCTATTACACTTATTGGTGTTACTGGTCCAAATAAATCCATGTGCATCAGCTCCAAAACTCTCTTTGTTGATTGTTTGGTCTTTGACTTGAAGCTTGATTTTGTTTGTTTACCTTGCTGACATACATCACATATACCATCTTTCTTGAATGTTATCTAAGGTAAACCAATCACCAATTCCTTTTTCACCAACTGATTGATATCATCAAAATTAAGATGATTCAATTTCTTATGCCACAACCAATTTAGTTCTTACTTGGTGTGCACTATCAGGCATGTTTCTGGAACAACAGTAGATCAATCCATAACTTACATGTTTTGTTGTCTTCTTCCAGCTAACACAACTTGTTCACCTCTTTCACTAATGACAATGCAGTATCCTTTGTCAAAAGTGACCTTGTAACCCATGTCATAGAATTGTCCAGTGCTCAGTAGGTTGTAGTCCAGTCCTTCCACATGTGCAATATTTCTGATAGTTAAACCATTCCTCACCAGTGTTACATATCCTCTTGTATATCCTGGTGTGTTCTTGTTTCCAAAGTTGACTCTTGGACCATCTTTTGCCACATAGTTTGTTAAACAGTGCTTATTCTTTGTCATATGTCTGGAGCATCCACTGTCAAAGTACCAAACACCCTACAAAACAAATTTAATGTGTTTTAGGTACCCAAAACAGTTTGGGTCCATAGTGGTCAGTGGTAAGCATGACCCTTGGCAAATTTCCATAAGGTCTTCTTTGAAAAGTATTGCACTTTTTTTTCATATATGTATCCCACATTTCCATAAAATCTAACATTTGGTTGTGTAGGACTCACATATGGTTTCTGGCCTTTTGGTACAAAGTGCTGTTTGAAGTGATTTCTATTGTTTAAGCACTAGCATAGCCATGAGGTTTCTTTGTCTGTTAGTGGAAGAACCCCTGTAATATAGAGTCTGTTGAGGTCCCTCCTGTTTGAGGTCTTAAATAAGTCCTCTAATGAGTCCTCTCATGATTCCATTCTTTGAGGTTTCACCCTAGCATTATGGTTATGTCTATTGTTTCTAACAGTAGGAGCAGGAATATTCCAATCTTCATCAGTAGGGAACAATCTACCTTTCCCCCTGAGATAAGTATCCCTTGAATGATTAACATTTTTAGGTTTAGCATTCTTATCCTTGGAATATTTATGATTTTTTCCCTTTTGTGGTCCAAAGCCAGACTTTGCAAGCCAGTGTCGCTATCACAGATCTAGAAGGTCCAGCAGTCCTACCCTTGGATTTACCCTTTTGTTAGGTAATGTTGACCTTTTGGGCTTCTCGCTTTTGCTTTTTGGAGCATTCTCGGTGAGACTTTATCGCCTCAAAGAACCTTCGGGAGTTGGATCTTGTACATGCACAAACTTAGGACCAATTCTGGTACTAGGTTCAGCAGCCTTACTGGATCCACCCTTAGTAGGTTGTTGAGTCTCAAATCCAAGGCCTGTTCTATCACCATAAGGATTTCCAGATTTGAATGCAGTGGTGGAACTGGATTATGTAGCAGATTCAGCAGCTACTGAATGTACAGCAGACTTATGTTGAATCTGTTCATAATCCTTTTCCTTACCTTTGAGAATTCTTAATTCAGCATTTAATCTTTGAATTTCTGCTTGAAGAGCCTCTTTTCAAAGCCTTCACAATCTCATAACTGATTGTATTTTCCTCGATTGATTAAGGATGGCATCCAAAGGTTTTTCCCTGTAAAAATTTAAGAATTTGAACCATATGTAGATTCACAATCACTTTCAAATAGAGTGCTTACATATCAATTGTATACCTTCTCGCCTCATCCATATTGGCCATTAAGGCATAATCTTCCATGTGTGCAATAAGTGCAGATCATCATGATTCATTTCTTTTTACGATTCAACTTATATATCCCGATTTATCATCCGCAACCATTGCTTTCTTGCCTGATCTTCTTTGGTCGACTTTTGTTCTTCAAGAGGTCTAGACGATCAGTCTAAAATGTCCGAGTTTCTTGCAGGTTGAAGCACAAGTAATCATGTTCCTTCTTTTATTTCAAATCGGAGACGATCAGTTTGAAGTGTCTGGTTTCTTGCATTGAAAGCACAAGTAGTCATTATCTTTCTTGATTCTTCTTTTTCTTTTCACTTGATTTCTTTGTGAAATTCCTTGAGAACCTTCCCCGATTTCATCATTTTGATTTTCTTGCTCAAGAGGGCTATTTACTCTTGCATTTCATCCAGGTAGATCATCTTGACTCGATGATTCTTCTTTATATGCAGCAGCCAATGCAGTAGTCTTTGGTTCTTCATTTTCAGTATTGGGAACAAGATTCTTAGCATATGCCTTGAGATATGAAAATAATTTGAAGGTGTCTTCTTCATGTAGTCTCCTGGACTCCTCTATGGCAGTAACCTTCATTTCCCAAACTTCCTTTGCAGGTAGGGCTTCTAAGATTCTTGTATTGGTCTCTTCCTTTGTATATACTACATTCAGCAGGGTGAGTTCATCCATGATAGCTGATGACGGTAAAAATAGTCTATCCTACGGCATCAACATTTTATCCATTATGAGATAAAAATAGTTGTTTCGACGTATAAATGTGAACCATTTGAGTTGAATAGCATATGTCGGGTTCGTGAGTCGAGAAATCTGCACTTAGCGTTTATTTTTCCTATTTCAATATTATTTCATGAATTATTTGATGATTTTCAGGATACGGAATATTATACTGAGCATGATGGACGAATCTGGAGTGGACTGAACGAAAAGAATAGGCCTAGGGAATTCCAGAACATTCCAAGTTGAGTCAATTTGACCAAAAAGGGCGAAAATACCTCGTAACTCCAGGAGGCGGTGCCAACTTACCGAGAGTCCAGAACCTTCAGAAACGCATGGGTAGAACTAGGTGTTCCTAAGTCGGTTTTGATAGCTATATATAAGAGGCTTCGCCTCAGAACACAAGTGTACAATTTTCAAGACAAGTATTATGCAATAAAAGTTCTTTGTTCTTTATTTTATGAGTTCAGTCGAGAGATGACGGAGTCGCCGCCTAGGGAGAGATCCGAAGGATATCTACACTCATCTTCGAGGGTATGATTTTCTGTCTTTTCCAAGATGTAGCTCTATCATTGTTCTATTCGACTAGTTTGTTTTACTTGCTTATTTAGTTTAATTATGTAGTAGTTAGTTTATTTTACCCCATGTGTTATAGATCGATTCGTTGGTGAAGAAATCATGGAACAAGAGTTTCATTCTTGGATCCGCAACGGTCTATATCGCTAGATTTGAATACCTAGTAAATTACTAATTCATGATAATCGGTACCTACTATGTTGATCGATAGGTTTAATTTACATGATTTTAGGACCGATCAACTATTTGCATGTTATTGTAAACTAGCTTTAAATACGAATAGTGGAGTGCTATGTTTGGACATTATCTAGAATGGACCATAGAACGCGTCTTGATCAATGTCGATAATTTGTCTAGGCGGGTTTGCGGTATGAGTTAGCGCCAATATCGATAAATGACTCTAGTTCTTTATGCGTATGGTCTATTACGGACCAATTAAGGAGGGCGACTTGCATTATAGATTGTCTACTATCATTGTCGGAGTAGATAGGGTTAGGAGTTGTACCGTGAAATGAACAATGAATAGATTCACCAATGGGGAATTTGTTGCATGTGTGGTGGGAATAAGTAATTACTCATAATTGAACTAATACATTAGAAACTCTAGTTTGCTTCGTTGAACATGCATAATCTTGCTAGTTGATTGTTACCAAATTTACTACGACTTATATTATAGTTGGTCGTAGACCATTATCGTGACAAGCTCAATCTTGATAATTAGGCGTTTTTACGAGTCTCTCAGGATCGACCTTGATTTTCCAAAGACTCTACTATGATAGACCTAGTCCTATTGTTAGTAAGTGCTTTGCACGCTGATCAAGATTTTTTGGCGCCGTTGCCGATGACTCGTCAAGAATACATTTTATTTAAGATTGAGTTTTCTATATATATTTGAGTCTGCTTTAATGAGTCCATTTTATAGTCTATATACTAGAGTCATACATGGTCAATTTTGTTAAAATCTGGAAAAAAAATAGCTTCCGGTTTACCGAGGGTCTACCGCGGTAAACCGAGTGTCCAATTTTGGCAGAATCGTTTCTGTTACTTCAGCGTCAAGTCAGTAATCATAGTGTGTATTTTTGAGTCTTCCAGGCGTGTGTAACAGCCGGCGAGGCAAGTCACTAACCCTTTTAATTTCTTTTTGTGTCTTGTAGTACGCTACACTAAGTTCAACAGCCAAACTCGAGAGATTCATACATGAGATTGAAAAGTTTGCTAGACAAAAGAGAAAGGAAACTCGAGAGAGATCTGTTAGGCTGGTGGACGATGTGAGTACACACGAAGGAGATCACAAGTGAGAGGGAAGAAGAGATTCCACCTTTGAAAGATACGTAAATCGACATGGCATAGAACGGATGAGAATTCACAAAATGGAGCAGGAGTTGTGGTACAAGCGAGATAAGAGAACTCTCTGAGCTATGCAATGCCTTCTTTTCTTTTCTCGTATGGAGTGAAGTAAAGCTATAAAGAAGTATTGTAGGCCAACCCTTTCTCTCATCAATAGGTATGGTCTGGCAATTAGCGGGATTTTTCATGACTATCCTCTGCTTTATCTTCCTCAATAACCATTAAGCAATTCGTGCCACCAATTATCCAGCCTGAGGATGCAGCTGAGGTATTTCATCCGAAACTAAATGTGATACAAATGGTGACTAATTACACTACCTTTCATAGAGTAATGAATGAAGATCCTAGTGTACACGTCACCAACTTTTGGAGATAGTCGACCGACGGTCAAGCCGGCGAGGAGTACCAGGAGACAACATCAAGTTTAAATTGTTTCCATTCACTCTGAAAGACAAAGAGAAGATATGGTTATTGTCTCTAGCACCGGATCGATCCAAACTTGGACCGATCACATTGCGTAAGTTTATGAATAAATACGCCCACACGGGAAGTCACTACTGAGATGAGACAAGACATTATGAATTTCAAGCGAAACCCACCGAAATGTTTGAAGAAGCTTGGGAAAGATTTAAGGAAGCACGGAGGAGATGCCCTCAACATGATATCACTTTGCGAAGACGAATGCATAGTTTCTATCACGGATTACGGCCAAGTGAACAAATAAGAGTTGATGCATCAAGCAACGGATGTTTTGCGTTGCTAGCACACGAATAAGCTGAAGAAAAGTTGGAGCAAATAGCACTACCAAGTCAATGGGGAACACGTCAAGTTGAAACCGCCAAAGTAGCTGAAGGCGTATTTGGAGAAGATACTTCTCAGAAGATCTTATACCAGCTAATGGCAATGAATGAGAAGATAGATGGCGTGCAAGATCGCATATCCAAGTTTGAGAAAGTTCAAGATATTGAAGCGACCGACACTAAGGACGTGAACTATATAGGGAGGCAAGGAAATCCTTTTGGGGGCGGATATCGCCCAGCTTCCCACGACCACCCTGGTTTTAGACTGAGTGAATCTACTGGGGGTTTTCGAAAAAGCGATTCTAACGGTGGAGAGAGACCGAGACAAACTGGTGGATTCATACCTCAATTCAACAAGTCCGGTGGCTAGGAAGCAGCCAAGGATAAAATGAGCTCAACTGTGACCGACATGGTCAATCAACTTACAAAATCCATGACTGAGCTAAATACAAACTTCACCACATATTGTCAAAATAATGATACAAGACTGACCAATCAAGAAGCCTTGGTGCAAAATCTGTCGCACCAAGTGGGGCAGATTGCAGAACAAGTGTCAGCCCGTCCTCCGGGAGGATTGCCGAGTAATACTGAGAAGAATCCGAAGGACATAAATGCAATCATGACTAGAAAGCGGAAAAGGCTCGCTTGGACCGATTATACCAAGCTGTCTATTTGGAATCGAAAAGTCATCAAGCAATAGAACGCAGCAGAATCCAGAGAGAAAGAGGGTCCGGTAAAGCGGGACACTACTCCGGTAAACCGAGAGTCTGAAAATTCAGCAGCAGACAAGCAGAGCAAAGCAGCGATCGGCCGAGTAAGTCTTCACGAATCAGTAACTATTAATCCCGCTACTTTACCCTATCCTCCTAGGAAATATAAGCCGAATAATGATGATGTGCGTTATAAGATGTTTATAGAGATGATTAAAAGTTTATAGTGAATATACCTTTGGTAGAAACTCGGCGAATTCCAGAGTATGCAAAATTCTTGAAAAGCGATTTCTACCAAAAGGAAATTGTTAGACCTTGAGACTATATGCCTTAACGAGGAATGCTCGCGGTTTTGCAATGCAAAGCGCCTCCCAAGTGTAAAGATCCAGGAGCTTCTCATACCATGCACAATTGGAGGAGTATGCCTAAACAAAGCATTGTGTGATCTTGGAGCAGTGTCAATCTAATGCCACTCTCCATCTTTCATAAGTTAGGCATGAAAGAGTTGAATGAAACATCTATAACCCTTGAATTAGCAAATAGGTCTATGAAGCAACCTTGTGGAGTAGTGGAAAATGTTTTGGTGAAAGTTGATAAGTTTGAATTCCTGTAGACTTTGTGGTGCTAGACATGGAAGCTAACCATGATGTTCCATTGATCTTAGGAAGACCTTTCCTAGCTACAAGCAAAACATTGATAGATGTTCATAAGGGTGAGCTGATCTTGAGAGTGAATGAGGACAAAGTAGTTTTCAATATGATGAATTCAATGAGATATGCTCAAGATGAAGCAGAAGCATGCTACTTTGTAGATGCCAAAGACGAGCTTGTTTTAGAATTATATCAGCAAGTGGCACCAGACCTTGAAGTAAAAGCGTAAACTTTGCTCTGAAAGAAGAAGAAAGTTATGAGGAAACCTGGCACAGGTGTAGTGAAGGTCAAGTATGAGAAATATAGCCAATATCTTACGTGGATGTAGGAGGAACCGTTCATAGACCTTTGTGGCACAAGTTCTTTGACTTCTGGTTTGATCGCTAATCTGTTAAGATCATCATTAGAAGAACCACCAAGGAACTTAATGTTAAAACCTTTGCCATCTCACTGAAGTGCATGTATACTTACATGTTGATACCCTTCCCATCATAATTTCATCGTTATTATCGCCTTTAGAGGAGGAGAAACTTTTAAGAGAGGCGAGAGAGCAT
Source organism: Gentiana macrophylla (assembly GCA_026214975.1). Taxonomy (NCBI): domain Eukaryota; kingdom Viridiplantae; phylum Streptophyta; class Magnoliopsida; order Gentianales; family Gentianaceae; genus Gentiana; species Gentiana macrophylla. Next base: position 74,356,225 of record CM047817.1, on the reverse strand, counting down.
AAGAGAGCTTTTGGGTGGACGATCACAGATATTAGAGGAATAAGCCCATCGGTGTGCATGCATAAGATCTCAGTGGACCACGAAAATAAAGAGGTAGCACAACCTCAAAGGAGATTGATGCCACAATTGAAGGATGTTGTTAAGGAAGAGATCATAAAGATGTTGTAGATGAGAATCATTTTCCCAATTGCAGACTGTGAGTGGGTGAGCCCGATTCATATGGTGCCCAAGAAAGGAGGATTCATTGTCCAACCTAATGAGTTTGATGAATTAATCCCTGTGAGACTAATTACTGGACATCGAGTTTGCATAGACTTTAGGAAACTGAATGATGCAACTCGCAAAGATCATTTTCCCATACATTTCATTGATCAGATGTTGGAAAGATTAAGCGGTCATGCGTTTTATTGTTTCTTAGATGGATATTCAGTTACTATTAGATCCATAGTGCCCCTGAGGACCGAGTGAAGACAACTTTCACATGTCCACTATGGAACCTTTGCATTACAATCGCATGCCCCTATGGGTTATGTAATGCACCGACAACTTTCCAAAGGTGTATGATGTCATTATTTGCGAGACATGGTGGAGGATTTTCCGGAGATTTTCATGGATGACTTCTCTGTATTTGGAGATAGCTTTGATAAATGCTTGGACAATTTGAGTAAAGTGCTAAAGAGATGTGAAGAGACCAACCTTGTACTTAACTAGGAAAAATGCCATTTCATGGTTACAGAAGGAATAGTGTTGGGTCACAGGATTTCAAAGAAAGGAATGGAAGTTGATAGAGAAAAGATAGAGGTAATAGAGAAGTTACCAACTCCAACAAACTTAAAGACGTTGCGAGCCTTTCTTGGCCACGAGATTCTATAGGAGGTTTATCAAGGACTTCTCTAAAGTTTCTAGACCTTTGACTGAATTACTTGCAAAAGATGTGCCTTTCGTATTTGGAGAAGAGTGCAAGAAAGCATTCAACACATTAAAGCGAATGCTTATAACCACCCCAATATTGGTAGCCCCAGATTGGAACAAACCTTTTGAGCTTATGTGTGATGCAAGCGACACGGCAGTTGGAGCAGCCCTGGGACAAAAGGGGGATAAAATCTGTAAGCCTATCTATTGCACCAGTCGTACCCTTAATAGTGCCCAGAGAAATTATGCGACTACATAGAAGGAACTCTTATCTGTCATTTTTGCATTTTACAAGTTTCAATCTTATCTGATAGGATCGAAAGTCACTGTATTCACTGACCATGCAAACTTTGAAATACCTTTTAACCAAGCAAGACTCAAGCCGAGATTGTTGAGATGGATTCGACTCTTACAAGAGTTTGATGTTGAGATTAAAGATAAATTGGGATCCCGAGAACCGGTGGGTGATCACTGTCAAGATTAACGTTGCTAGAAGAAGAGCAACCGGCGAGATCAAGGAAAGCTTTCACGATGAACAACATTTTGCCATCTCAGTGGTAGCTCAAGTTGAATCATAGACCTGACATCATACATCAAGAGTGGGTAAGGTATACCCTTGGTTTCTTGATATTGTGAATTATCTAGCGGGAAGATACCTACCACCGGAATTCATGAATGCGGATAAGAAGAAGTTTTCACATATCGAAGCATTACTATTGGTACGATCCTACCCATACAAATTGTGCCTCGATGCCATTCTTAGAAATCGTCCATGATGACGAGATTCCAAGTATTTTGCACATGTGTATGCTAGAGAAGCTAGAGGTCATTATGGGCTGACAAGACAATGACAAAAAGGTGTAGAGTGTGGATTCTATTGGCCTACAATTCATAAATCGCTTTACGATTTTACAAGATCTGTCATTCTGTCAAATGACTAGTAATATTTCTAAGCGGAATGGGGCGCCAACGCAAAGTATCTTAGAAGTGGAGTTATTTGATGTTTGGGAATTGATTTTGTGGGGCCTTTCACATCATCAGAATCAAATCGTTACATCCTGGTAGCAGTCGATTATGTTTCCAAATGGGTGGAAGCAGTAGCCTCACCTACTAATGATGCCAGGGTTGTCCTAAGATTTCTTAAGAAGAACATTCTGACGAGGTTTGGAGTGCCCAGAGCCATAATTAGTGACGGAGGGAGTCATTTACGTAATATTTGTTTGAGAAGTTGATGATGAGATATGAGGTTAGACATAAGATTGCAAAGTGACATATCACCTGCAGGCAGTGGACAAGTAGAAGTCACAACAAAGAGATTAAGAGGATCTTAGAGAAGCTCGTGAATCTCACAAGGAAATATTGGTCTTTGAAATTAGATGGCGCTCTTTGTGCGTCATGAGATAGCTTATAGGACCACGATTGGGATGTCACCATATATGATAGTGTTTGGAAAAGTATGTCATTTACCGGTAGAACTCGAGCACCGAGGTTTGTGTGCTCTGAGGTTTCTAAACATGGATGAGAATTTAGCCGGTGAAAAGAGAATGCTAGAGTTGAATAGATTTGAGGTTTAGACTTCAAGCGTATGAGAATGCAAGGATTTACAAGGAAAGAACGAAGCGTCTGCATGATAAGAAAATTCTGAACCGCACATTTCAAGTTGGAGATAAGGTGCTGGTATATAATTTGCGTCTTCGTCTTTTTCCTGGGAAGTTGAAGTCTAGATGGTATGGACCACATGTAGTCACGAAAGTCTTCAATTCGGTGCGTCATGAAGTTAGACATGAATACTCAGGCGATTTTCACGTTGAACGGACACAGGCTGAAGCATTACCTAGAGCACAAGTATAACCCTGAGTTGGAATTCTTTACGTTGACTGAGCCAAAATATTAATGAAGGAGCCCTATTAGTATAGTCGAGATGGCGACTATAAACTCAGAACTATTTCAAAACCCTTATTTCTTGCTTTTGTTTTAGTTATTTTGAGTCAATAAAATAGCATGACAATCGTGAGTTTTTCATCACATATATCTTGATCACACGACTAGAGATATATGTGCTTTTTTCCTTCACGATTCTCATGTGATACCCTCGTAACAGTTTTCACGTCTTGCTTAGGCAAATAACAGAATAAAGTGGCTTAAACTATTTTTGCGCATTTCTCCGGAATGCACAATGACCGCCACCTTCTTTTCTTATTGCCCTTCACATGTTACTTATAGTTTTTGGAAGAATTTTGGAAAACCGGTAACAAGTTGGAAGAGGAATGACTTAAGAGCTAATGATTCTGCTCTGGGATTCGTTTTGACTCAGCCAACATTTCAAGAGCTAAGTACGTTTTTGATGGGGGGTAGGCGTCTTAGCTGGATAATCGTAAAAGGGAATAATTTTGAAAATTTTAACACTGTTTTTAGCTTGCTTGTTGCACGTTTTCGAGTAAGGAATCGGTAGAAAAGGAGCCCAAGTTCCATTTGAAGTGAGCTATAGCATATTCAATTTAGTACGGAAGAATGCGCATGTATTATGATGCGTGAAATAGTAACTTATTAATTATTATTCTATCATTGCAATCAAAATTTGAGCACATAATCTGAGTGAGTAGTGTTTAAGATTAGATGATGAATTGTTTTAACCGGGAATCATTATTTGTCTGTCTATATACTTCAACAAATTGTTGTAAGACAAGGGAAGCAACTTGGATGATGAAAGGTGACCGGGACAAACGGACTTGTGAGAGAAAGAGAAGAAAGTGAGGAAATCTGCCAAAAAAAGAAATTGAAAAAGAAAAATGAAAAAAGAGAAGAGAAAAAGATATGCAATAAAGGCAGTGAGGGAAGCGAACTCGTGTAAAAAGGGCACGACCTTCATATAAAAAAACAAGCGAGACTTAAGAGCGATGCTCAGTCCCCGAGTCCGCCCGACCCAATTACGGTACCATGTTGTGAAACCATGTCTGAAAGCAATATGGGCGAGTGTATGGGCAGGTAAGTTAAGATTGTGTGGTTAATACAACTTGATTCTTCTCATGAACACACTTTCACGACTAATTCATCACACGACACATTGATGCATGATGAGTAGTGATTAATGGGGAGCTTATGGATTGTGGCTTGATGAATGTTTTAGCCGGAAATCTTTATTGAATATGTGGTAGTTGATGGGGATTGTTCTTGGAGGTACATTCCGCCTTGATACTCTGCTTGCAGATGAGCAGAAGGCTAGTGGGGGGTAGTTGATGACGGTTAAAATAGTCTATCGTACGGCATCAACATTCTATCCATTATGAGCAAAAAATAGTGGTTTCGACCTATAAATATGAACCATTTGAGTTGAATAGCATATGTCGGGTTCGTGAGTCGAGAAATCGCACTAGTTATTATTGTTATTATTTCGTGCATTATTTGATGATTTTTAGGATACGGAATATTGGGCTGGGCATGATGGACGAATCTGGAGTGCACTGAATGAATGGAATAGGCCTAGGGTATTCCAGAACATTCCAAGTTGAGTCGGCCGAAGAAAAAGGACAAAAATACCCTCGGACAAAAATACCCTCTTGGACGTGGGGTAGAACTAAGTGTTCCTAAGTCGGTTTAGATAGCTATGAATAAGAGGCTTCGCCTCAGAACACAAGTGTAAAATTTTCAAGACAAGTATTATGCAATAAAAGTTCTTTGTTATTTATTTTATTTATTTTATGAGTTCTGGTCGGAGAGACGATGGAGTCGCCGCCTAGGGAGAGATCTGAAGGAGATCTACACTCATCTTCGAGGGTATGATTTTCTGTCTTTTCCAAGATGTAGATCTATCATTGTTCTATTCGACTAGTATATTTTACTAGCTTATTTAGTTTAATTATATAGTAGTTAGTTTATTTTACCCCATGTGTTATAGATCTGATTCGGGGTGAAGAAATCTTGGAACATTAGTTGCGTTCTTCAGATCTGCGACGGTCTATATCGCTAGATCTGAATACCTAGTAAATTACTAATTCATGATAATCGGCGCCAGCTATGTTGATCGATAGATTTAATTTACATGTTTTTAGCCTAATCAACTATTTGCTTGTTATTGTAAACTAGCATTAAATATGAATAGTGGAGTGCTATGTTTGGACATTATCTAGAATGGACCGTAGGTACGTGCTGATCAATGTCGATAGCTGGCTAGGCGGGATTGCGGTATGAGTTAGCACTCAATATCAACAGCTCTAGTTCTTTATGCGTATGGGCTATTACGGACCAATTATGGAGGGTAGATTGTGTATAGATTGTCTACTACCATTGTCAGAGTAGATAGGGTTAGGAGTTGTACCCGTAGCTGAAAAATGAATAAATTCACCAATGGGGAGGACTGTTGCATGTGTGGGGGGAATAACTAATTACTCATAATTGAACTAATACATTAGAAACTCTAGTTTGCTTCGTTGAACTTGCATAATCTTGCTAGTTGATTGTTACCAAATTTACTACAGTCTATATTATAGTTGGTCGTAGACCATTATCGTGACAAGGTCAATCATGATAATTAGACGTTCTTACGAGTCTCTGTGGGATCAACCTTAATTTTCCAGTACTCTACTACGATAGACCTAGTCATATTGCTAGTAAGTGCATTGCATGCAATCAATAGCATTGAACCTTGACTCCATTTGTTCAATAGTTTAATTTGATTTAATTTTGAAGTCTTGGAACTTTCTTTTGGCTACACTGACTTTGTTTTTCTAAATAACACCAGTGCCTTCACAGATTAGTTGCAATTTGTCCCAAAGTTCCTTACCAGTCTTGCAATCCTTCACTTTCATGTACATATTGCTATCCAAGGTTCTGTAAATGGTATCAATAGCAATATTGTCGAGGTTTTCTCTTTTTCTATCTTCAACACCCCACTCTCTTTTTGGTTTTGGAACATACTGAGTTTGATCATCCACAGTTATAGATTTTGTGATTCTAGTGGTCCATTAGTCAGCACACCCATCATTTCATCATGTGTTGCAGCTAAATAAGCGTGCATACGACGTTTATACCCATCAAAATGATCTAAAGAGAACATCAACATAAGTCCTATCATCTTTTGGTTGTTATCCATGATGCAATGTTTTGAAAATCGAAACTTGAATAGTTTTGAAAGAATTTTCACAAGCACAATAAGTAGGATTACTTGAACATAGAGCACCGCTCCGATACCAATTGTTGGTACCTTGAAAAGGCTTTGGTTAAGTTTAGGGGGGTGAATAAACATAACACTTAAAACTTTTGGAGTTGACAAACTCAAAGCAAGGTCGATAGTCTTCGACTATTAAGGTTCTTGAATTTGTTGCGATGGAATATATTAAATTAAGCCTTATTACTTGTTGATAAAATAATGATACCAAGTATTAGATACTCATTAGTGTATGTGTGTGATTCAATTGATAGTTTGATGAGGTTGATGTGATCGGTATCTTTGATAAAGTAATATCTGAAAGTAAATGCGATAAAGTAAAGTAGGCAAGATTTATAGTGGTTCAAGGTGGTGTAATCACCTGTCGAGTCCTCTTCTCTCTGTGATGTTTGAGGTAATTCACTAGAGATTCTTGAGGTTGCGATTACAAAAATCCCTAAATTTGTTTGTCCTTCACCAATGATGTGGCTTCACAAGTGAACACTTGAAAGCAGGTAGGATTCTTTGCTTCAATGTATTCCTTTGGTCCTTGAAGGGTAGGATTGCCTCTTCACGGCTCCACCACAAACAACGATTCTGGACCCCAAAGGATGCTTCTCTGTCTTGACAAACTTCTTGTAAAAGAAGAGTTGAATCAAGTAAGTGATTGACTTTGGTGACTTGATCAGGATGAAATGATCGCTAGTTTGAGGTCTTCAAGTGTGTATACTTGATGCAACTTGATAGCGAGTTACACTTGAAGATAAATCTTGATCGATAAATTTAAGCTCGGTGTATGTCGTCGAGGGTGTTTTCTTGATTAAAACTTGATTGCTTGAATGGATTATTTGTTGTTCATCATCTTCAAACCGAATCGAGTCTCTATTTATAGGTGTGAATCACGTGACTTGTGTTTGAATTTCAAATGTAGCCGTTTTGGACTTGTCTCCATCTTGACTTGGTTTTGTCTCTGTTCATAGTAATCGACTAACGTCGATCGACTTTTGTCGATTTTAATTTGTCCACTGTTGACTTATAACCATTGGATAATCCTCTGAATCTTTCCAACGTTCCTTTTATCTTGACCGTTGATTTGTTGACAAAATCAAGGCTTGTAATCCATTTTTATCCATTTAATTATCCATGTAACTTTTGATTAAATCGAGATTTACATTCAGCAGATATTAGAAATATATCAACCTGCTGATGTAGATAACTGTCAGCTGGTTTAAGTCTGCTGTGTTTTTAAAATACTTCAGCTGACTAGTTTAAATCTAACTTTTTATTGTGAAGTTAGAGTACACCACTTTGATTATAACTAACTTCCAATCACCACTTAACATATGGAACTTAGACCTTGTACACAAGGTATATGTATTCAGTTTTGGTCATCTGGACTTCACTAAATTCGATTCCATATCCTTGACTTTAATCTGAAGTTTGATCCCTTAGGCTTCAATAAGCGAGTTTGAACCCTCGACCTTGGTCTTGTGAGTTCCTAGACACACTCTCGACCTAGTTACCCTCTTCGACCTAGGCAAAGTCTTTGATAAAGTGTCTTGACCTAATTACGGTGCTTGTTTGATAAAACCTATACAAAGATCAAACTCTAATAAACCTATACATTTGATCTAGACATATTTTTGCCTTTGCTCTATACTTGACTAGTCGGCACTCATCATTAAAACTTAAAATATGTCCAACAAAAATATATAAAAAACAACAAAATAAAATCCAAAAATATCACACGAGTTGTTTTCATAATCGCCCTTAAGCTTATTTCTCGGGTCATTATTAATCGGCTTAATGGGGTGATTGGGGATGTCATTTCGGGAATCGAGTGCATTTGTGCCGGGTGCCTCATTCTGAGATAATACGATAGTTTCTTTTGAGGCTTTTATTCTATCAAGGCATGGATGCGGGGGTGCCACAATCACGCAGACTTTGAAGTTAGATATAGATAAGGCCTTCGATAGAGTGGAGTGACAATATTTGTGGAGAGGTTATGAAGAGTATGGGATATCCTCTTGCATTTATTGACATGGTCCGACGGTGTGTGACGACTTCTTCTTTTCGGGTGTTGATTAATTGGAGGCCTAGCAGAAGGATAGTGCCGACTCGGGCCTTTTGGTAGTGGGATCCGCTGTCGCATTTCCTTTTTATCATTTGTATATAAGGTTTTACAGCTTTGCTTGATGATTACGTTCGTAGGGGAGCACTTTATGGTATCTATTTTGGTGGCGAGGCCGGGGGTTGTAGTTTCGCACATGTTATTCGCTGATGTCTGCATGGAGTTCTTTGAGCTCTTGGATAAGGTGGTGGAGACGTTAGTAGAGTTGTTGGCTAGGTATGGTGCCCTTTCTGGTCAAGCTATTACCTTTCATAAGTCCAGTTTGTATTTTTTTGAGGGTGTTTCGGTGGTAGACCGAGAGATATTGTCTAACATGCTTCAGATTTTGGGAGATGGCTCTAGTAAGTATTTGGAGTTGCCATATGTGGTGGTTTGGAATGAACACCAGGTGTTAGAGTTTTTGAGAGATAAAGTTTGTAAAAATGTGGCAGGCTGAAAGGATAAGTTGCTCTCCCCGCAGGAAATGAGGTGTTTATCAAATCGCCTCTCCAGGCCATCCCTACGTATATTATGCAGTGTTTCAAGATTCCCACAACCTTAATTCGGGAGTTGGAAAATGTGATTCGAGGCTTCTTTTGGGGTGACACAAAGAATAAGCAGCGGGTGCATTGGAAGAATTGGGAGGCTTGCTTCCTCCTGATGAATTTAGGTGGATTGGGATTTCGGGACTCAGAGTGTTTTAATCTAGCTGTGTTGGCTAAGCAGTCGTGGAGGATGTTGACTAATCCGGGATCGTTGGCGGATCAGGTACTACATGCGATGTACTTTTCGGACATCACTATTCTTGCAGCCAAATTAGGGTCGCGGCCGTCGTTCTGGTGGCGTAGTATCCTGGAGGCATAGTTATTGAAACCGGGCTGGAGCGGTGGTCGGATCGGTAAAAAGGTGACCCGGACGAGGGAACCGGTTTAATTCAAACATTGGACCGGTTAAGGAGCCCGATCGCACAAAACCGTTTAAACGCCCGGTTGAACCGCTAAACCGTGATCCGTCCTGGTTATTGGTCGAACGGTTTTATTTTGTTTCATTTATTTTTGATTAATAATTGTAGGATTTAATTTGAAAAAAATATTTTAACTTTCTATAATCACAAATAAACACAAAACCTTAATTTAACTCATCAATTATTAACCTTTTCTTTCTTTTGAGGCTTCCTCCATTTTGAAATAATCCTGAAAAAAATTCACTATTAATCATCAAGATATTTTATTTTGTATGTTTTTATTTCTTCTCTTTCGTTGGATTAATTATGAAAATTTATAAGTTTCAGCCTTTTAAATTTTTTTTATTATGAATTTGTTACTATTTGGAAAATCATGGACTAGTATTGTTATGTTATTTTACAATGTGCAATGTTTACAAACTAGATCTCTTATTCGAAACTTTTTGTGGGTTTTCACTAGTATTTTAGTGTTTTTTTTTTAATTTACATATTTCATTTGTATCTTGTTTGTTATTTGGATGTTGGAATATTTCAGAAATTATTTTGGATGTCATATTATAACTTTTTCTTATGTCTTGAATATATTATTAGGTTTTAAATTATCGTGGTGACCCACCGGTTCTAACCCACGGATGAACTAATGACCCGGTGACCTAGTGTCTTTTCAGTTGAATTCCCGGTCCGTTCGATAACTATGCCCGGAGGGCAAGGATCTTTGATTAGGGGATGAGATGGAGAGTGGGGATGGGAGCTCGGTGTTTGTTTTCACGATGAGTGGATAAAGAAAGCGACCGTCTTTTCGCATCCCATATGTGGGTCATGAGTTCCAAAGCGATACTAAGGTCTCGCTTTATTTATCCCGAATACAAGAGTTTGGGATTCTCCTCGGATTCGGGAGCTATTTTTGCCTTAAGAATCTGATGCAATTCTGGCCACTAGTATAGCCACAGGGATGCACCCGCACAAGAGGATCTGGCATTATGATAGGAAGAGTACTTATTCTGTCAAGTCTATGTATTATTCGGCACTATCACTCTATCGGCCTTCATCAGCAGGCCTCGGCGGGGGTAGATAGGGTCTGGAAACGATACTAGAAGCTCCCAATTCAGCTGCATATTCAGCACTTTATGTGCTGATGTCTGCATAATTGACTTGCGATTGGACAAGGCTGCTTACGGCGCAACATAAATGATGGTATCTTTTGGTGAGCGGGAGATATTAGAGACTCTGCGGCATGTCTTGTTTAAATGTTAGATGGTAGAAATCTGGCGAGCTTCACCTTTTCATGGAACACTGGAGCATCTCTATTCTTCCTCCTTTGCTGACTTTTCTATGAGACTTGTTGATGAGCGGAGGGTGCAGGACACTTTGAGGTTTTTCAGGCTCATGTGGGGGATATGGAAAGAACATTCCTCAGCTGTCTTTGATGGTCATGCCGTTCACATTTCGGCGGTGTGTGCGCAATCTGTGGCAGCTATAGCAAAATATGTTGAGGCCATAGAGGCATTCAGGGACCAAGGACCGCTTCAGCATTTGGCAGATTCATGGGTGCGGCCTCTCGAGGGGGTGTGATGTGATCCAAGATGATATTCCAGACCCGTTAGCTTTTATAAAGACCGTGGACCCGCTTGTGACTCGAGATGGGCCTATGATAAGGCTCCAAAAGAAGAAAGTTAGAGAGGCATTGATTACTTTGGCCTTGAAGTCTACTTGGAGGAAGAACAGTCTACTGAAGATCGAAGATCAGCCCACTAAGTGCACCATTTATGCTATTGGACTTGAAGAAGACACTATTCGGCTTGGATAATTTAATTTGAAGTTTGTTTAATTTTTGTGTCAATAAGGCCAGCCCACCTGGGTTGTGGATCCATTGTGGTATTGTTGGACCAGTTTTTACATTATTTTCATTAGTCTTTAATTAATAATTGTCTGGTGGGCCTAAGTATCTCAAGTAAACCCATTAAGGCCAGGGTATGCGCATTTACTAAGAGATTTTCTCCCACATTTCTTAGCTTTACTTGTTTCTTGAAGATTGTAGCCTATATAAGGCACCCACGTGGTTCTTTTACAAATAGTTCAATTTTTGAGTGAAAATTTGATTGAGTCTATTGACTTGTTTATCACTTACGAGTGAGGATCTATTCTACCCTTTAAGAACTTATCCACGCCTTAAGCAAGCATTGTGGCATTCTTGCCAACGTTTATTAGATTGGATTATCTAAGTTCGTTGTAGTTTCTTGAAGATTCCTTTAGTACCATTAGAGGGAGGAATTAAAGTAGAAAATTCAAAAGTGAGGGAGAGCACCATTATTTGCGAGAGAGAAAAAGATGGTGAAGAGAAAGGGAGAAAAAGTGTTAGGAACTTTTATGCTAAGTATGGAGGTCATTACTGCCATTGAAGGCACTACTCCCCTTATCTTTCTTTACAAAGAGGCCGACCTCTCCTTTCCCACCCCTCTCCTTATTTTATGCTTATTTCTGTCATAACAGATTCTCTTCCTAGTGTTGTGGTGTCTTTATTGCAGGAATTTGTTGATGTCTTTCCTGAGGAGGAGCCGAGCAAATTGCCACCATTTCGAGGAGTAGAGCATAAATTGACTTTATTCCGGGCTCCACATTGCCAAACCGACCAGCATATCATGCAAATCCGGAAGAGACCAAAGAGATTCAAAGGCAAGTAGAAAAGTTGATTGCAAGGGCAAGGTGCAAGAAACCATGAGTCCATGCATGGTGCCGGTGATTGTGGGTCCAAAAAGGATAGTGGATGGAGAATGTGCGTGGATTTCAAGGCTATCAACTAAATCACAGTACAGTATCGTTATCCTATTCCCTGATTAGATGATATGATAGATGAATTATGTGGTGCTAAATTCTTTTCTAAAAATGATCTTAAGAGTGGCTATCATCAAGTGAGGATACGAGAGGGTGACGAGTTGAAAACAGCGTTTAAAACTAAATTTGGTTTATATGAGTGGCTTGTTATGCCCTTTGGTCTCACCAACGTACGTAACTAGCACTTTTATGCGTTTGATGAATGAGGTTCTTAGGGACTTTATTAATAAATTTGTGGTTTTTTTACTTTGATGATATCTTAATTTACAGCCATGATTTAGAGTCACACCTTAGTCACTTATGAGCTATTTTGGAGACACTTAGAAATGCGAAATTGTATGATAACCTTAAAAAGTGTACTTTTTGCATGGATAGAGTCGTGTTTCTTAATTTTGTTGTGAGTGCAAAGGGTGTGAAGGTTGATAAAGAGAAGTTCAAAGTCGTGCAGAATGGCCGAACCATCAAATGTGCGGAAGTTCGTAGTTTCCATGGCCTTGCGAGCTTTTATAGGCAATTTGTGAGGGATTTCAGTAGCATAGACGCACCCCTCAATGAGTTGGTGAAGAAGAATGTCTCTTTCCATTAGAGACCAAAGCAAAGGGAGTCTTTCGAAACTCTTAAGACTTTAATTTTGCACCCATACTTGCTTTGCCTAATTTTGATAAACTTTTGAGCTTGATAGTGATGCTTCGGGTGCGGGAACTGGTGGTGTGTTAATTCAGGTGGGTAAACCTATTGCATATTTTAGTGAGAAATTAAAAGGTGTCTAGTCGAATTATGCTATGTATGATAAGGAGATTTATGCCTTAGTTAGATCACTTCAAATTTGGCAGCATTACTTGAGGCCTAGGGCGTTCGTTATTCACACCGATCATGAAACCCTAAAGTACTTAAAAGGCAAAGGCAAATTGAGTAAGAGGCAAGTGTATTGGTTAGAATTCATAGAATCTTTTCCTTATATCATTAAATATAGAAAAGGTAAGGAGAAAATTGTAGCTGATGCTTTATCTCGTAGATATGCTTTAATCACTACTATGAAATCTAAACTCCCTGGATTTGAATTTATTAAGGAATTGTATTCTATGGAGACTGCTACTGAGCACTTCGGTCAAGGGAAATATTATAGGAACGAGTGATTCTGTTGGTCCCAGAGAAGGGTGAAACTATAGTCAGAGGGGGGGAGGGGGGGAGGGTGAATGACTATAGTGGATTTTCAAAAACTTTTCTTTTATTTAAAAGCTTTTGGGCAGCGGATAAATCTCTTCTTACTATGTTGTTTTCAAATCAGTTTAGACAATCACAGAATTAAGTTATGATGTAGGCAAATTAAATAAATGCCGTAAAGTAAATTGCAGAAATTAAATTGACACAAGGCTTATAGTGGTTCAGGGTGGTGTAATCCCTTAATCCACTCTTTCCTGTGATGATCGGAGGAATTCACTATTGTTTTCACGAGATACAATAGTATGATTGTCCTTGGCTTCCCAAGCTTCACAATCTACAAGACTATCACTCTTTGATCGCAAATGCGGCTTGATGATTGAGTCTTTCCTTGCTGCTCCTTGAGATCAAAATCCTTCAACTTGACTATCACAGATTCAACTCCTTCTCAGATTGCCTCTCGATTGATTTGCTTGAGTTTGATGTGAATATGATTCACACACTTGGTTGATCAAACTCGGTCCCAAGTATGACTTTGTAGCTCTGATATCTGAGTTGATCACTAGATGTTTCCTTGTAAGTTCAGAGAGAAGGCTTTTCAAATTGATAGAGTTTTCACTTGAATTTTATGTTTTTGTTTTTCACACCTCTCTGTCTGTCAATGCCTTCTATTTATAGCCTTGAATAACCTTGATTTTGAAATTCCGTCCGTTGGCTATATTAATGAGGAATAATCCTTGATTTTATTCTTGATTCCCCTTAATTGCATTTCTCCTTGATTTTGGTGATCGGATTCTTTCTTAAAGCGATATAGCGAGAAAATCCGTCCTTGATTGATCCTCTATTGATTGTGCATTTAATGCATGATCTTACGAATCTTCAATGTATACTAAATCGATCGGTAAGTGTTACTTCGCCCGTTTTAGAAGCGGTCGAGTGATCCTTCCGACTTAGCCGTTTAGCTTTTCCTTCACCGTTTCGTCTTTACTCGGCCGAAAGTGAGTCTGCTTTGCCGAATTCCTTGTTTTCTTCTTTGTTTCTGTTTGAGGAGAATCTTTGTACTTCTTGATCTTTGATTGGGGTGAGATCAGTGTACACCATATTTGAATATTAATGTACATCGCTTGTAGTATAACTTAGACTTGTCCAAGGTCATCACAGACTTCCTTGGTTACAAGTCAGACCTTTAATGTCTGCATTGCTTCTCTGCTGGTGCTTGGCTGGCTTCACTCTGCCGAATATCTTTTTTGCTTTGCCGCCCTACCACTAGTACAATACTTGTCGACTCAACTTATACAACATGTCGGACTCTAAGTAAAGACTTATCTGAGAGAGTTCTAACTTATTTCGGACTTGCTATAACAATTTGGTATGGCCATCATCAAAACATAATAAAATGTTCCTAACAATTTCCCCTTTTTGATGATGCCAAAACCTCATAAGCCTGAACATAAGTAATCAAAGTTTTCATAATAAACAACAGAACACAAATTCAGCAATTTTATTCATCCATCATAGGGCAATAATTTCTAAAACATTATTCAAATGTTACAAACTACATTTTGCTTAAGTCAGCCTTGTACCTCTTGAACTTTGTAGTCTGAACCTCTTCAATGTCTTTCCAGTCAATTTCTGGAAACTTCCACTTCCAGTAAGCCAAAGCTGTGTATTCAGATACACCCTGAAAAACTCTTTTGGCAAAAAGTATGTTGAAATCAGGCATGGTCTCATTTGCCTTAGGTTCTCCAAAATATTTTTCAAGTCTTTCCCTAGCCTCAGCAATATGTGAATCTGCAAACTTGAGGCTTTTGTAGAGACTCCACTGCTCCTGTTTCTCCATTCTTCCCATAAGATTGAATAATCTTGCCATATATGTGAATTCATCTTGTTGTTCATCTGGCAAGTCTTCTGGTCCTTTTGCAGATAGTGGTATGGCTGAGCTTGGTTTGTTGTTGGTTTGTTTGAGAAGTGCAAACTCTCTTTTGAGTTCATTGTAGAGTTTGGCCATATCGGTTCTCATCCTTTCATCACGATAGCTTAGCCAATCAGCCCAAGCTTCATCTTGTGAGAGTGAGGATAAAGTCCTTCTGTACTCTGAAAAATTCTCTTACATGGTCCAAAGTACATCCGCATCATATTCTGCTTTGCTTTGGTGACCAGTGTAAGTTCTGTGTTCCCCAGTATATCTGGAGCTGCTGCTGCCTCTGCTGGTGTTTCCTCTGGTGCTTAGTTTGTGTTGACTAGATGATCCTCTTTGCTGACTAGATCCAGGCCTTTGCTGTCTGCCGGATCTGTCTCTATCATCATCTCTTCTTTGCATATGATGAGGAAATCCAATGCAGGGTTCCTTTAGGACCTTTTCTCTTTCTTCTCTGACTCTTTTTTGCTGTTCTTCTGCTTCATTTCTGATCCTTATTTCTCTGTTTCTTGCTCTCAGTTGTTCTTGAAGAAATTTGGGGTCGATTGTTGATCCTTCAGGTTCAGGCTTATCCCGATTTTCCCCCTTTTTGGCAGCATCATCCCTTTGCTGGAGTAAGATGCTATTTGTGGCCTCTGCCGTGCCGATCAGAGAGTCAAGCTTTGATTCAATAGTTGTGAATCTGTGGTGATGATCATTCAGTTTCTCATTCACACTACGAAGTTTAGTGCCAAAGGCCACTGCCATTGATTCATTTTCTTGGGAAATATGCTGTCTGAGCCCTGCAAGATTGTTGGTGATATTGATATTAAGCTGCTTCATCAGATTTCCCTGTTGTTGAACCACAATGTTTTGTGCATCAATGTACTCTGCAATGGCCTGAAACTTGTGTTCAATGGAGGAGCTTTTGTCATTAAATGCTGAAGTCATGGATCTGAGATACATGGCTTCTTCGCTCCAATTCTTGACCAAACAGTCTGCTTTGCTTTCTCAAAAGTTTCATTGGTAATGCGGTGGCGGTGAGAGAGTTTGTGCCTTCCGTCAGCTGGTTGGATCTGTTTGATGTCCTTTGTCTTGATGTTGAGTGACATCTGCTCCAATTTCCAAATCGTCAAGAATTTGGGTAGATGTGTATGCTGGAGTTGCTTGAGCTGCAGTTCCCCCTATCTCTGTGCCGGGGGTTGCTTTGACTGGTGTGGCAGCAGCTGAACCAGTGTCCACAATGTGTGTGTTGTCAGCTGGAACATTCACAGTCAGTGGTTGAGTGGCTGTCTTTGCCGGAGTTGAGGACTTGTTGGATGCTTGTGGTTTCTAGAATGTACGGAGAAGAGTTGTATCATCAACTGCATCTGGTGCAGGAGCATCATCTTCTCAGTCTTTACCAAAATCACCATCATCATCATGATCATCATCATGATCATCATCTGAGTCATCACTCTGTCTCCCAGAGGCACTGAGGCGATTTTGTCTTGGCTGCATCAACCAAGTCCCATAGACGCGATTCATCAAGTACACCTACCAGAGTTGTGATTCCCAGAAAATTAAATAGCCATGCTTCTTCAGCAAGCATGCGGTCTGAGTCTGAAGTTGTTTTCTGGAATCCCCCTCCTTCCACTCAAGATAATCTGCAATTCGATCATCTATATCGTTTTGCAGACAATTGTGCTTGACTTCTTACGGAGATGCCTCATCATCTCCAGTATCTTCCCTACTAGGATGTTGATCATCCTCACTGTCATTCTCTTCTTCCTGTTGCTCCACCTCAGTTTCAGAATCCTCTTCCTCTGTATCTTCATCAATTAATTTTCCAAAGTCTGTCTTGTCCAGATTTCTTTGAACCTTTTGCTTCTTTCTTTGACTGGTAGTGATTTGTGTGGATTTCTTCCTTTTCCGTCTCTGTCTTCTTTTGTTGTTTAATATAGGTAAACATGACTTTGGATTCATGCAGTTTGTGGAGTTGAACAGTAGGGACTTTAAGACATTGCATTAGATAGTGTAACTGAATCCCATATGACTTTTTCCCCCAGAATTGGCCTTTCTTTGTCTTTCCTCTTTTATCCCCTTCTTTTCCGCTTTTACTTCCCTTGGATTTGCTCTTTGATTCGTAGGAAGAAGTATTTTGCCCAATTGAATTTTAGATTGTTGTAAATGATTCCCATTAGCCGCATTCTAGTTTCTGTCATGGCATTATTTGTTTCAACTTTCCTTCAATGGTTTTTCCAATTAGGGCACTAAATTCATTGAATGGTTTCTTCAATGCAGATCTCAGACAGTTGACTTTTGTAGATCCTGGGTTTGCCGTTTTGGCGATAGTTGCCCAGAAATCATCCAAGTTTTGTGATACCAATGTTACTTTTGCTTGACCTTTATTTGAAAGTTTGAGATGTTTTGAATTACCTTTTCGTGATCACCACTTCTTTGCCGTTGCGGATGCAACGATCTTGTCCGCTTCCCACTTGTCACCTTCTTCAGCAAGGAGCCCAGATACGTATTGTGCAGATTTCCAGAAGGATATGAGATTTTCATAGCACACCTCGGTTATTGGAGGATTGAGAAAGGTTGATAAATTTAGATTTTCACAGCCTGCGGCCAACCGTTTGGCATGCTCGTCATTTCCGCACGATTTTGTGTAGTGTTACGCTTGGAAGAATGAACCGGTGGCAATCGATTTTTCATACCCGGCTTGGGTGATTGAGGAAGATGATGCCATTGTTGAAGAGAGAGGGGTTTGAAAATGAACTTGAGTTTGCAATAGAGAGAAACAAGAATAGGGTTTGTAATTTGCAAGAGAGCGTAAGGATTTACGAAAATCTTTAAGCTGTGGTTTATATAGTGTGATTTGGGTAGTGTGAGCGTGGTTTGAATATGGAAGGATTTTATGACATCATGGCATGATTTTGTGTATGTGAATTGTGATATTCAAGCGTAATGGGGAGTGGTTTGAGGTGCGTAATGATAGAGCCGGGAATCGAGGAGTTTTCAATTGAAAAATAATACAATTACCTCCATGATCATAAATTGATCTCCACGTGTGTAATCTTTCACTCCATAATTGCCTTATTCTCCACGTGTAATCGTAATTGATTTTGTTCACACTTTTAATTTATCCAAGTGTTTATTTGGTGAAATGCCTTGGGTGGTCACTTAGCCGATCAAATGGGTTCTTCATTGAGTGCACCATTTAATTATTCTAACAATCGGTTAAGTTACCTTCACATGGATACGATTGCTTTTGCCTGCTACACCTCCTGTAACGGCAAAGGTTGTACCAGTTGATGAAGTGACTTAGCCGATTACTCCAGTTGGCCGCTCCTTGATACTTAGTCAATTTCATTCATTCCTAACTCAGTTCTTAACATACTAAATCTTTCATAACTGAGTGGTTTAGTGAAGATGTCAGCCAGTTGATCTTCAGTAGGTATGTATTTTAGGATGACATCTCCCTTTTCAACATGGTCTCTGATAAAATGGTGTCTCACATCAATGTGTTTTGTTCTCGAATGCAATACTGGATTTTCAGTAATAGATATTGCACTTGTGTTATCACACATGATTGGAATTGTTTTCTCTTCCATTCCATAGTCCCTTAGCTGTTGTCTTATCCAAAGTACTTGAGCACAGTAGCTACCTGCTTGCTATATATTCTGCTTCAGCTGGTGGATGTAGATATGGAGTTTTGCTTTTTCTGAACCAAGAGACTAGTCTGGTTCCTAGCATTTGACATGTTCCAGAGGTGCTTTTTCTATCTATTTTGCATCCAGCATAGTCAGAGACTGAATATGATATCAATTTAAATCCTCCATCTTTTGGATACCAAATTCCAACATTTATAGTGTTTTTCAAGTATTTGATTATCCTTTTGGCTGCTAGAAGATGTGATTCTTTTGGTTGTGCTTGAAATCTTGCACACACTCCTACTGCAAATGCTATATCAGGTCTATTTGCAGTTAAGTATAATAAGGATCCAATGATTCCTCTATACATTTTCTGATCAACATCCTTTCTTGCTTCATCTTTTCCAAGTATGACTCTGGCACACATTGGTGTGTCTACTGTGCAACTTGTATCCATCCCATACTTGTGTATCAGATCTCTTGTGTACTTGGCTTGACTAATGAAAATGCCATCCTTCATTTGCTTTACTTGAAGGCCAAGAAAATAGTTTAATTCTCCCATCATGCTCATCTGAAATTTGCTCTTCATCAGGTTTGCAAATTTTTCACAAAGCTTTTCATCCTCTGATCCAAAGATTATGTCATCAACATAGATTTGAACCAGCAATGTGCTTGCTCCTTCCTCTAGTTTGAATAGAGTCTTGTCAATAGTTCCCTTGTTGAATCCATTCTTGATCAGAAATTGTGATAGTGTTTCATACCAGGCTCTAGGTGCCTGTTTGAGGCCATAGAGGGCCTTCTTGAGTTTGTATACTTTGTCTTATTTTCCTTTGATTTGAAATCCAAGAGGTTGTTCTACATAAACTTCTTCTTCCAAAAGTCCATTTAGGAATGCACTCTTGACATCCATTTGATAAACTTTGAAGTCTTTGTATGCGGCAAAAGCTAGAAAGAGTCGATTGCTTCCAATCTTGCTCTTTGGTGCAAATGTTTCATCATAATCTATTCCTTACGCTTGAGAATAGCCTTTGCAACTAGCCTTGCTTTGTTTTCGACAATGAGTTCCTTGCTCATCCATCTTGTTCTGAATACCCATTTTGCACCAATGATGTTGGCCATATACAGTCTCATCAATAAGTTCCTGACTTCATTTCTTTCAAATTCATTTAGTTCTTCTTGCATTCTTTGTGATCCAATCTGCATTTTGGATTGCATCATCTATGGTCTTAGGTTCCACTTGTGATAGAAAGCGAGTTAGCATGTGCTCCGGTTGTCTTACGGTTCTAACTCTGTGTGAATATCTCCAATAACTTGTTCTTGAGGATGGTCTCTTAGCCAATTTAGATCTGGTTGAAGTTGTTCTTCACTTGGTGCTTCCATGCCTTCATGCTGGGCATGAACTTCAACTTCAGGTGCTTCTTATGTTGTATTGATATGTGGCTCCTCTTGATTTTCAAAGTGATGATTCAGGATAGTAGCTGGTATGGTTGCATTTGTATAGATTTCCTTCTGAGCTGCTTTCTCTTCATGGTCTTGAAGATCTTCACCATTTGTATTTGGTTCATCAAAAACCACATGTATTGATTCTTCAATCACCAATGTTCTTTTATTGAGTACTCTGAATGCTTTGCTGGTGTCTGAGTATCCCATGAAGATTGCTTCATCGCCCTTCTCATCAAAGGTATGCGGTTGGTTCTGTTTAAGACAAAACATTTTGATCCAAACATATGAAAATATGAGATATTGGGTTTCCTTCCATTCCATATTTCATATGGAGTCTTTCCATGATATTTGTTGATGATTGATCTGTTTTGTGTCATTTGTGTTTCTTTGCTTCATTTAAAATCTCTTTGGCAAGCATGCTTGGCAATCATTGTTCGACCGCTTTGAGAGTTCTGTTTCTTCTTTCGCTACACCATTTTGTTGTGGAGTGCTGCTGCAGATAGTTGATGTAGTACTCCATTTTCTTCTGATGAGTTCGATGATTTCATTTAGAAATTCGGTGCCTGCATACGATCCGATCTTTATGATCTTTAGTTCTTTCTCATTTTGGAGTCTTCTCAAGCCAAATCTGGCGACTTTTGAGTGTCTCTTTCTTCTTGTTCATGAAAATGGTCCAGGTGTACTTTGAGAAGTCATCCACCACTACAAGAGGTGTATTTCTTACCACTCACACTTCATGGTGTGACTGGTCCAAACAGTCCATGTGTAATGGATGTAGAACTCTTGTTGTAGATTGATAAGGCTTTGACTTGAATGAACTTTTGATCTGTTTTCCTTTCTGACATGCATCACATAGACTTTCTTTCTTGAATGTGATCTCTGGCAAACCTTCAACTAACTTGTTCTTTGATAGTTTGTTGATGGTCTTGAAATTCAGATGATTTAGCCTTCTATGCCAAATCCAGCTTGTAGATTGTTTGTTTTTGACCAGCAGACATGTTTCTGCCTTGGCTGTTCTCTAGTCCACAACATACATGTTGTCTTGTCTTCTACCTGCAAGAACCACTGTGTTGGTTTGGCTGTGAATCACTTTGCATCCTTCTTTGTTGAAGTGCACATTGTAGCCTTTGTCACAAAATTGACTGATGCTCATCAGATTGAAATTTAGTCCCTTGACATATGCCACATTTTGAATTTTTAAATTGTTCTTGAGTATTATGCCTTCCCCCTTAATCTTTCCAGGGTTTTCTTTGCCTCCAAATGTGACTTTGGGTCCATCAAAAGCCTTGAAGTCAGTGAGCCATTTCTTGTTTCTGTCATGCGTCTGGAACATCCCCGCTGTCTATGTACCGGACATCCTACAAAGCAGTTAATTAAGTTTAGGTACCCAACACTTTGTTTGGGTCCATACACATTAGCAATCATGCCTCCCATACCAAGTGTGTATCCAAAAGATCTTCTTTTTGGATAATTGAAGTCATCAACTTCATATGTATAAGGCATGGCGAGAGAATAGCTTCTAATATTTTTAGAAGGTATTACGATACTTTTCTCCACCTTTTGGTGCATTTATATCCTTCTTCACTTTCCAATATGCAAGAGGAAACCTTTCACGCTTCAAGTGTGTCTAAGGCAGATTGATTTTTCTTAACCACATGATGCATTTTGTGGAATGGTTTCCTCTTGTATTTTGGAGGTGCAACATTCCAATCATCCTCTGAAGGGTAAATTCTGCCTTTACCTTTCAGATGGCTGTTGTTCTTGATTGACTAGAACGAGGATTTAGTCTCTTTGTTTCACTACACTAGGTTTTGACTTCACCGAACAGGATGATCTGTTGGAACTATGGTGCGTCCCTTTCTAAATTTTGATCCATTAATGGTCTGAATTTAGAATTGTGTTGACCATTATTCCTACTTTCATCCCGATTGTTGTAGCCAAGACCGGATCCGATTCAAACCTTTTGAGGGTTTGTAAGTTGCCGCTTTTAGTGGTGCGGTGGTTACTTTTCTTGGTGAGGAGATTTTCTTAAGCGATCATCAATGAGCGGATGTATGATCATCGCTTTTTGTTGATCATTTAAGTAGGTCTCATCTTGGTTAATTCGACTTTTGCTTTATCCAGTTCTTTCTTTAATTTCTTATTTTCTTTTCTTAGATCCTTGCATTCCTTTTCTAGAATTTCATGATTCTTTTCAATTTCATCAAATTTAG
Organism: Gentiana macrophylla; assembly: GCA_026214975.1. NCBI lineage: Eukaryota > Viridiplantae > Streptophyta > Magnoliopsida > Gentianales > Gentianaceae > Gentiana > Gentiana macrophylla. Next base: position 74,333,915 of record CM047817.1, on the reverse strand, counting down.
TCATGAGATTCTGGACTAGTCTTAAAACAAGGTAATCCCAACACAATATCCGGTTACTTTTATTGACTCTTTTCTTAAACAAGGGTTCAAGAAGTAGTTCTGAGATTGTAGTCGCCAGCTCGACTGTCTTCGGATCCTCATTCAATCAGGGGTTGGGGCTTTGACTCGCCAAACTTGCATTTTCGAGGTCTTAACCATCATGCACTTCCCTTCTTGTTTACTCTTATCCTCTGGGGTGCTATCTCTCGGTTTTCCGTAGAAACTTTCTAAGCTCTCTTCCTTGCACGTCTCGCTCTCTTTGCGTAAGCACTAGGTCTACCATTGCTTCGAGACTTAACCTTTATGTCCAAGGATTCCACGCTCTCTTATTTCGGCTCTATCTCATCACTACATAACACTGATGATGATGACTTCCATAATCGTCTTGTTGTGGTCCTTCTCCTCGTGTTCCCTAAGAAGTATTCTCATAAAGTCGTGCTCACAGGTGTCTACAAGAACCTCTCGATGCCTAGACCTCTCATCCTTTATCTCCACAAATCTTACGTCTCCAGAACCATTGGTCATCATGCAGTGTTCAAGCCTATTGTCTAGGGGCTCTAGGATCTTAACAGTTACGGCATCATTGTTCAACCTTAGAGTGATTTCCCCATTATCATAATCCATGATAGCTCGGCTGGTTGCTAAGAAGGGTCATCCTAATATAGCTGGAGCACTAGAATCTTCCGGTACATCTAGGACTATGAAATCTATAGGGAACGTGAATCCTCCTGCCTTGATTTCGCAATTCTTCAGCAAACCGGCTGGCATATCTCGGGTACGATCGACAAATGTCATGGACCGTGTTGGTCCAAGGTTACCTGAATCCTTGCTTTCTGACAGATTGAAAAAGGAAGAATGTTGCAACTCGAACCAGAGTCGCAGAGCCCTAATCCTACAGATACACCGTTAATTGATATCAGGAGTCGAAACGTCCTTGGGTCGCCTAACTTTACTACGGTATCCGAGTCCGGGTAATCCTCAGGCTTAGAAAACATAGTATCAAGGTCCTCTTCAGGATCATCAGAATCATAATCGGAAGATATGTCAATTAACTTAATAGGAAACTCACCTGGGCGATAAGTTTCATACTCCTTCGGGTTCTCCGTAGTTTCATGTTTGAGTGCTTCATTTTCTTCCTCCACTCGCTTTTTATCTACTTCATACTGCTCTTCCTTGAGCCTGGATACATGGAGATTGGTTTGATATTCAATATTTTACGAGGCATAGTGCTTGACTCATTTTGCTTCCCCAAAACTTGCTGAACAATTTTCCGAAGTGTCCTGTAATGCCTGTCAAAAAGATAAAAAAAATACAAAACGGTTAGTAATTTCCGCCTCAGTTGGGTTCAGACCCAGCTGTTGTGGACCTACTAACTAAAACTAACAGAGATATACATAGGCTGTCAGAATTCGATATTCTGAACCGCGGTTAATCGGGGGTAACCCATGATTAATCGGGCTCAAAATTTCTTATTTTGGCAGTAAAACAATGCCGGTATACTGTAGGATGACTCTAGACTTAAAATAAAGGAAAAATAACAACTTCTTAATTAGAATTATATACGTTTATTCTTGAAATTGGCCATTGTCCCCGACAACGGCGCCAAAAACTTGATCGTCGCGTATTACGTCAATTATACTAGCAAGAGTACTAGGTTAAATTATAGCATAGCAACGGCGAATCAAGGTCGATCCCACAGAGACAAGACAACTCGAGTATAAACGAATCTAATCTAATTGAGACGACAAATACGGTCATTGACCAACAATAACATAGAAACGAACTTGGTATTCCTCCCCCATCCCCACCTATCTACTAAATTGGTATAGTTAATCCTTATGTTTACTTCCCCACATAATTTCCCTAAATTAATTACACGTGTTAATTCAGTTTAGCTACGGGTGCAATCTCCTAACCCTATCTACTTCCATTGCAAGGGCAACAGACAATCTATATGCAACTAACCTCCTTCGTTGGTTGTATTAGTCCATATGCAGTAAGTTTTAGAGATGCCGGCATGAGACCTAAAACCTCCCTATGCAGCTATCGACAATGACTAGCACGTTTCTAGGGATCCATCAAGACTATGTCCTAACTAACACTTCACCTTGCAAGTCCTTCGTGTTAATTTATGAATACAATAAGCAGATTGGCGGATCTAACCTCTGATTAATTAAATCTGTCGAGCAACATAGCTGATGCCGAATCTCCAGATTAGGGTTCCTAAATATTGCCACGATTAATCGGTATAGACCGCCGATTAATCGGGGAAGTCGGTTCCTATTCTGGAATCTACATTGCTTCGTATTGATTGATTCAAGTAAATTATGGGGTTACTAAACATGGAGATTAACTATAACACGCAAATACAAGTAGATCTACAATTATAAAGACATAAAGGAACGTTCAAAGCTTCATACCTTTGGTTATGGAGATCTAGCTTGATCTACTCAAGCTAGAGATGGCGTGGAGGGGAGGAAACCAGAATTAAATCACCACAAGATTTCTACCAACTTTATTTCATTAATAAAAGTGCATAGTGTATAATAATATGAAAACTAATGGAGACATACATTGTAATTCGAGTTCTGTGGCCTTATATAGATACCTTAGCCGACTTATGACTCAAATAAACCCTAACCGACCTAGTATATACGGAAGACATCGGTTTCTTGTCCTCCAAGACTTCAATAAGTCAGGCCTGGGCTTCGATTAATCGGCCCAACTTTTCATCCCTTTTTCTGGAAGATCTCTTCTTGGACTTTCTCCTCTTGGCCCAATACTCTCTCTTTGGTCCAGATCCATTTCCAGCTACTCCAGATTTTGGTACATCCTGAAAAGTGTACAAAACAAAGAGAAACAGTACCAAATCCACAGGATAATAATGCAAAGGCAGAATCGTAAACCTAAAAACATACACACAACATTTAACACACATTCCGTATGATAACGAGCCTATCTGTCTCCTCTCGAGCATGATTCGGGGTAAATAAAGGTACAATTAATGGTAGTGGGAACCTTTCCTTCAGGAAATCCGTGTCCAACCATAGAGCCGGTTTTCCTGCAGGCCCAGTCGGAACCTTTCCTTTATTCGACACTTTTGGCGCCGATTCAAGAACCGCCTTTTTGCCTTTATCAGCGACCTCCTTGTTAGGTCTCACGATCAAATCTATGGTAGAGGCGAGGGGTTCAATGTCCTAAGAAACTTGGGCATCTTCATGTTGAAATAGTGTCTTAAACCCAATCGGGTTGGACCGGATCCGACCGGGTCGGATCATTTCTACTATTTCATTATGTTTATACATATATTAAATGGCTTTTCTGTTGTCATATACTTGTTCTTTTAAAGAACCAATTATGAATTGTTTTATGATAACGTCCTTAGTATTAAACTGTGATAGAGAAACCATGATAGGCGATTATGGTTGATGAGATCTCTAATCGCTTTAATAAGTTTGATACTTAAATGTCTCTAAGCTGATGTACTATTAAACAGGGCATTGATAGTACAAACAGGCTAGCACGTATTAGATGTCTTATGTCTTTAAAGGTAGGGTTAAATCTCGTCTATCGAAGTGTAGAGACACTTGGACTGTACGTGGACATGTATTAGAGAATGCATACGTTAGACTGACCCACTTACACTTTTAAGTGTCACACTATGTGGCGGTTGTGTAATTATCCTTAGGACCGGAGTCTTCATGGCATCACGGTGTGGATTGTCATGCTTTGACACTATTGAGGTTTCCCCTAGCCATGGGGCAATCATGCGGTAGTGTTGGGTATGATACTGAAGCATGCGGAGTATACATGTTTGGTCGTCTGGAAATCGCGTACCCTATTAGTAGGGGAGAATATCCGAAAGGGCCTTCTTATATGGAATGTCTTACTCTCATGAATCTTTGCAAAGTGGAAGTAAATGAGTTACTTCGAGAGAGCATGATATCCAGATTATAAGATATGGTCATTAATGTTTGACACTCGACGTACGACCATATTGATATTATTACAGCGATATGATTGTATTTACACGGTTACTGTTTCATGTGAAAGGTAGTAGTCATTGCATTTGACTCTTCCGATGATTGGGGGTCACGGTGTGTTGCTAGAAGCTATCCCGTGATCGTTAGGCATGAAGGGCATTTTTGTAATTTACACTTTGTGTCTACGGCCAACATATTCGGAAGCCTATCGGGTCACACACATATGAACATCTAGCCGGATTAAAATGTGGTTATAGTTGATAATCAAATAAGAAAAGTTTATCTCGAGACTATAAGGGTTATAGTGGTAAATTAATATGGTGGTATTTATTTATTATGAATAAATATAATACAAGATATTAATTATGGTGATTAATTAAATATATGTATTTAGATACATATTTCAAAATTTGGATATATATCATATATATGTATTTTGCAAATTAGTTATTCATAGTATTATATTAATTAAAGAAAATCTCAATTCCCAAATTAGTTGGGATTTGGGGCGCCACTTTATTTTGTATAGGATACATTTGAGTTGTGTAATTTAATTAATAAGATTACCATAATATTAATATTAGATATTAATTGATTTTGGAAAAATAGATTGATGGTAATAAGATAAAGATATATTCAATATAAGATATTGTCTATATATATCTTGTAAATATATTTAATATAAGATATTGAATATTAATGCGATAAGTCAATCAAATATATATTTCTTATTTTACTAATAAAAGGTTTTCTTCCTTTCTACTCTATCTGGGGCGCCACTTTCCCTATAAATAGGAAGTGGGTGTCAAGATCTTTTGCACATCACAATTCCAAGAGTTAATAGTTCTTGTGAAAAATAGAGAGTTTCTTAGAGAGATATTTTAGAGGTAAAAAAAAGGTCGGTCTAGCAGCCGAGTTTTTCTAGTAGCAATCCAATGGTGGATTCCGGCAGGTTGTTCGTGTGGAGTAGCAGTAGAGACCGAACACTTGGGCGGCTCCATGCATTGGTACTCTCCTTAGACGGTCAAAGCGTCGATGTTTTAGATCAAGCAAGGTAACCACCGTCTACTAGCTTTATATGTTTGTTGCTTAAACGAAGTCGATCCTGGTCAAAGGAAATAAAATTTTGAATTCCGCTGCGTTCCCGCGTAGATTTCCTAACAGTGCTCGGCCGACTGGCGGCGGCACCACCGTCCGGCGGCCGGCTGTTGGCTGGCGGCTGCTCGGCGAGTCTTTTTCTTTTTGTTTTGTGTATTTGTGATTCAATATTGTTCATAGTTGTGATTAATATCTCATTTGTTTGTTTGTGTCATATGACTAACTAATGGTTCAAATAATTTGGGCTATTGGGATGCCACATGGCATTAAAATAATAATGGTCTTTCCAAATATTTGATTTGCGAAAAGGTCTAGGCCTATGCCACTTTCAAAATTTTGATTTTAGAAAGTGGCTAGGCATATTAACCAAAATATTGGTCTTTCCAAATTTTGTTTGGAATAGGCCTAGGCCCTTTTCAAAATATTTGATTTTGGAAAAAGCCTAGGCCTAGGACTTTTTCAAAATTTTGATTTTGAAAAGGGGCCAAGGGAGATGCGTTTTGGTTTAGGAAACCAAAGGCATACCTTTTGATTAGGAATCAAAAGGAAAGAAACAAAAGAGACATAATTTTACTTTTGATTTATTTTTAGAATAGTTCTAATTAATTATAATTAAACTTGAAATCGGTTTAAAATTAATCGTTAATTTTATTTCGATTAAAATCATTTAATAATTAAATGTTAATTAGTTAATTGATTGGATAAAATTATTTAATAGATAAACGTTAATTGATTAATTAAGATGCAAGTAGTTAAATTTTAATTTTACCTTTTTCATAAGATGTTATTGTATGGATTAGATATAGTAGATATAATATTAGTATATGGATCCCGATTGATCATAGACTCGACCGATAGGATAGATGTGAATGATTTAATTTTTCTGTTGGTTTAAAATTGTCCTAGGCCGTTATGAAGAACGCGACCTAGTTTATTTTCTGCATTTATCCCATTCCCGTTAGCACCCCCATGTGCGGCGGGTGTATTTATTTTATTAGATATAATTAAATGTTACAGGAATGGAGCAGAAGATGGAGACCAAAGAAAGAAGAATAAAGATCCCATTGGAGATGGCGCATTAAAGATCCTATTGGCGGTTGCAGCTACCCTTAGATTGTGACCCGCGGTTTCGTCAGTTTGTATTCGAAACCACACCTAGGAAAAGTCCATGATCATACCTGTTACTTTACGCATTTATTTATTTTGTGCTTGTATTTATTTTATATGATACGATAGATGCATAACTAGGCATGATCTAGATGAATGTGTAGGATGTATGTCTATAGAAATAAATATACTTGATGAGACCGTAATTAAAATTAATTAAGTGAATTAATTTACATAAATACTTCCATCTCAAAAGAATCAAGTTGAATTTGCCTCCCCATATTATAATGATGGTAAAGAACCCTTGTTCGGATCCAACTCATCAGCCAAAGCAGGGGATTGACCTACCTCGGGTATATCATCATTATCGAGATATGATCGTAAGAGATCTCACGAATACTCGGGTTATGACTTGACTAAGAACTCTCTCGGCCACCAGCCAAAGCAGGGTCGTTTGGATTTTAGAGGCAAGGGTTTGACTACTTCATAAGATCAAAATTGTCAAAGAGTTGACTAGTCAAACAACAAGAGTCGTATAAGATACGATTGACAAAGAGTTGTCTACCTATTAGACTATTTTCGCCCACCACCGACCAAAAGAGGGGGTCGCGGTAGTTTAGTGGGATCTTGTCCACTAAAGAAATTAATAATTCTTGAAGGTCAATTGGAAGTAGTTGACTAGTGGGAGCAAAATCATAAACCATAAGACCATTTTTGATTTTGCCTGTATAAACAACAACACTCTTTTATCTTCATTTTTTATGTTGTAGTTTTAGCAAACTTTATTTATGCATTATTCTCGATTAGTAAAACCAAAATGTGACTGTAACCTTTTGAGAAACGTTCTCAAATATAGTTAAGTAATTTTAATCCTTTTAAAATAAGCAATGACACGAGCAATCCCATTATAGTAGTTAGAGACTACATATTTGATGAAGTACTCCAAGGCTTTAATTATTAATGAATGCGGAAGCTCATGATATGATTAAATCATTTGAAATAAGTTTCAACGAATTAGTCATATATTGGATATGATCCAAGATGATCATTCTGTCATACGATGACAATTAATTCAGACGTTGGATAAGAATGACCACATCGAATTTTGGAAAGGTTGTTTTCAAAATTGTAATATTTAAGTATCGGCTTATCTCTTTAATCATTGCTTAAAGGTTAATTAAATAGTCAATGTATTGAATACGATTCAAAAGGGTTAAATAAACTATTTAATAAACTTTAGATTTTCTTTATGAAAGGAAATTAAAGACATGGCTCTTGTGATCTTTCTTAAGTCTTATGAAGACTACACTAAGAAATATTTACAAGTGCTTAAAGGATTGAAAGGAAAGTTAGGGCATGTGCTTAAATAGAGAGCTTATCGAAATCTCTATTCTAGGCAAGTGTGTTGAGATAAATCTATCTAAGTTCAAGTCAACTCTTAGATATATGATATCTTACGAGTGTGATTAAATTAGAAAGATTAAATACATATATGGAAGGTGAAGGAAACGTTGTAACACTTACCATATTCTGGATCTAGTAAACTGATAAGGGAACTAAATAAATGTTATTATGTTCCGGTCTTATGAAGAACATACTTTTAGTTATTTGTTAGGATTTAGTAGACATATTCAATTGTAAAGAATAAATGTTATTCCGATAAAGTTGGAAGGTCACTGAATCTAACATACTAGATTAATGTCACTATATAGTTGATATGTGTGTTGAAATCTCAACTAAATATTTGTATGGTGTTATCCTTGATATTTGTAGTTGTTCTAGATGTCGACTCTCACGGAAGAGAAAGCGTATAATCAAATGTTATTCAAATGATGTCCGAACAATGTGATTATGAATCATGTGGGTGATACGTATCTTATCTAAAGATGACTAAAATACCCTTTTATGAAAAGGTTATAAATTCTACAAAAATTGTCTAAAGCCTAAACATACCGATGTTTGTTGGCTTATGACAATTAATGCCACAAATAATTGTTTGTTAATCTGTATGACTATTTTTAGAAATAGTTGAATGTACTTATTGAAGTACAACAATTCGGAAAGCCTGAAAAGTTCGAACTAGTACGAATATAAGATTGATGAGCTATTGAGGAATTGATCTTCAATTGCATTGAAGTAATTAATACCTGAAGGGTGTTTCAGAAGTTGTCTGAAAAGGAATAAGATTCTCCCTTGAAGAATACCATTTTTGGGATACACAATTGGATTGTGTTCCTGAAATGGAAACAACACTTTATATGATAAAGGTGTTATGAAAGCCATGCAAAGTATCCCTTACCCGTTTCGGGATAGTGCCCTTATACTTAACCGAGTTTCAAAGAATAAAGGTTGAATGAATTCCATATTAGATATGGAAGGGGATAATGTCGGATCTGTCTTAACCGATGATTTGAAGTTGTCAAAAGCAAAGTCAGAAAGGCTTGGAGCGTAGTAAGACATATGCAACTTTGTAGAATATCTTAGCAAGTACGCTAGATATTATTTCTCGTCCGCAGAGCAAAAGGTGTTTGTCTCCAAACGTGCTTCCTTCTGGAAGAAGTGTTTCTTCCAAAAGAAATAGTGGGAGTAAATTTAAATCTCAAAAGAGTTTGAGAACCACAAAGATATACTCAACCATTGGAACGTGAGCAGACGCCACATAAAGATGAGGTGTAGAACACTGCTCAGTGTACACAAAAGTTCTGTAAGTCTGTGGATAAACTTAAGCCTGAAAAGGGCACTGGTATTTTCACCTTGAAGAATGAATATTGTTGGAAATAAAATTTATGTTTTGATGATGATTCATCATTTAATCAGTCATTGTTCTTAAACCCTATTGATGAAGTGTCATAACTAGCTGTTATAGTGCAAAGCAAAAAGATGTCAAGAAATCATTGTATAGGATAGAATAGAGTATGATAATTGTATAAGTTAGTCAGACAAGCACTGTAATAATTCTAGGTTCTGAAGTGAGAAAATGAGAAACTGATTTATTGAGCTGAGTTCCCAACTGAACTTGATCAAGAGTACTTCAACCGTAACTGAGGGATCAGACTCAGTTATGAAAGAACTGAAGAAGGTAAGTTCGCTGAGGGACACAGACTCACTTGGCTTATCTAGAAGATAGAAGAACTGAGGGTTCAAACTTATTTATTGAAGACTGAAGAACTGAGGGTTCAAACTCAGTTTATGAAGACTAAGTTGATACTATAAAGTTAGACTTCAGGCAAGATTGTCATGACTTGAACTGACTTTATAGATCTTGTATCTTTGGACTAAGAATCATAAGGACAATGATATCTTAGATGAACAATTGAAAAGGTGTACTACGATTAAGTCAATAATAATCGGATGAAGGATAGAAATCTTGAGATTTTGAAGAAGAGTAAAACTCGATTAATGCTCTTGAAAAGCGGAAAATGACCAAGTCGTATTGAATCGTTTTGGAGGCCCGAAATAAGCAAAAGCGATGAAGGATCAGACCGTTATGAATGTCGAAAGGACAACGACATACATACGTAAAAGGAGACCACTAACGGCTATAAGGATTCAAATTCAAATGAACTGACCGTTAGAAAAACCCTATAAATAGATCTCTTCTACAACAAGAAGAGTGTGGAATTCTATGAATCATTCTAGTCAAGAAAGATCAAATTAAGTGTGAAAAGTAATCAAAAATAATTCCTGCTATATACTTAATTGCAAGATCAAGAAATTTCTTCAAGTGATCATCAGAAAGATCAAGATCAATCAATTGAAGAAATACAGAGATGTGCACAACTTACATATCTAGAAGGAGAAGCTCGAACCAGAATTGAATCATAGTTATTGATTCAAGTCTCAATTTTGATTTAATCAAAGGTTTTAGACTGTGAAACACCAAGAAGGTGTGAGGGAAATTTGAGTGCAGTCAGAGAGACAGTATTTGTGATGAGCTGGTGAAGAGGCAATTCAACCCTCTAAGGACCAGTGTAGCAAGCTTAGTTTAAACAGCCATCCAACCTGTTGAAGACTAAAGCTGGAAGATTGTGAAACTAGGGATTAGTGAAGGACAATCAAGTGTCTAGAATTTACTTTGTGTCTTGTAACTGTAAACCTCAAGAACATAGTGAATTTGGCCTCCGCATCATAGGGGAAGAGAGGACAGACTGTATTACGCCAACTGGAACCTCTATAATTCTTGTTTATTTACTTTACACATTTACTTACTGCATAATAGTTATACTCATCTAGTTCACATACTCAGCAAACACTAAAAACTGAGACATCATATTAACTGATATATTATATTTTATAAAGGCTTATTTAATCCGCTGCTGGTTAACTCAGTTAAGGATAAGTCAGTTTTTGACTTAGACTCAGCAAAGTTAGCTTAACTCCGCACAAGTTTTAACTGTATTTTAAAAGTCTAAAATCCAGTTTTTAGGGACAAGTTTATTCACCCCCTAACTTGTGTAAGCCTTTCCAAGGAACCAACAATTGGTATCGGAGCAAATCTTCTACTCTGGAGAGATCTCTGATTGAGCTTTATCAGTTTGAGTAACTAGCCACCAGTTATTCCGATACCAAAAATTGGTATCGGAAGCAGTTCTTCCTATTGGAGGTGATCCAAGTCGATTACTGCTTCGTGAATCAGTTATTTTCGATACCAAGAATCAGTTTTATCAGTTGTTTCTATGACCAACCTTAGCTGATTTTCAAAACCTGCATCATGGAGTCACACAATCATTTTAGAAATATGCTTAGCTGTTTGTTTTTAAGATTTGATGACTGTAAAACAATGAAGAAAATGTTGAAATATTACCCTTAAGCTTTGGTGGAAATAATCATGGTGACAGTGATGAAGAGATCATACTTTTTGGAGCTGGCCTAACAAGCAACAATGCAGGATTGGATAAAGGGAAGCAGACACTAGAAGATGAAGAAGCTACAACCGAAAATTTATCTATCAAACATCATGAGGTAAATGCATCCAATACTTACACTGCCGTGAACAATCATAGAAATGAAGATTTCAATGAATCCTTGGACATACTCATAAAGGAATTAGAGGTAATTCAAAAGAATTATGAGAATGTCAAAAAGGAAAATGATCTATTGAAAACAGAAGTTCTAAGATTGACTGCTGAGATCAGTCTTATCAAGCCTAATAATATAACTAAGGAAACTTGCTCAACTGATGAACTAACAGAGGTAATAAATATCACAGAATCATCAGTTGATCTAATTTCCAACGTTCAATTCAAACCTGGAAAACAATTGGAGACAGATTAGGTTTAGGGTTTGATAGTCAGTAGAATTCTAAGTTCATACCTAGTTCAATTGCACCTAAGTTTGTAGCTGCACAACAGTCAAGAATTCAGAAAACTGACACAGTTATTAGAACTGACAATTACACAGCTCAGTCTCAACTCAAAACTGACAAAACTGTAAAATTAGTCAGTAGCAAACATCAAACTGAAAGATTTTACAGAAAATATCAGAACACAGAAAAAGGCAAAACTGATCAGAAATCAGTTAAAAGGACATTCAAGTCACATCCATCTAAAAATGATAACCAGCCATGGGATAAAAGATTCAGGGGAAAGGGAGACTCTTTCCTACTGATGAAGACTGGAATGGACCTATGTTCACTCAGTTTCACAATAGTGAAAAGACGTTCGAGTCAAGAAAGCAGAATTTTGTGAAAACCGACAATACTCAGCCGAAAAATCAAGATAGGTATAAATCTAAGACTTACTGAAATACAAAAACTAAACAAAAAGGACCCAAACAGATATGGGTACCAAAAAGTCCTTAATTTGTTTTGCAGATAAAAGCTGAAATCGAAATCAAAACTGAGTCATTTGCTCAACTAAGTTTTGAAACAGATCTGAATGGTCGACTGACTCAAAGTTTGGATAAGATCAAAGCTGAATCTTGACATTTGGAGACATACCGTGATCGATTGTTACATGCTACTAATGAGCAGATCGTACCTACACTCATCTCAACCGTTCATCTTTTTTCCACTCACCGTTCTTTCCGTACTTCAACGCTTGACATGATTAATAACAAGACGTTATTTTACCCACCCAGATTTTACAACTACCAAATCTACCACTTATAAATGCCCTTGTGTAATACGTAAAATCATTTACACTCTATTCTCTCTTTATAATTCAAAAGAATTTGCTCTATCTTTAAATTTCTTCAACAATCTGAATTAATGGACTTCACCAGAGTTGAACCCGGAATGATCATTTCTCTAGATCAATTTGTGGCTACCGAGGAGTATTGATGTCTAGGATCGGGTGGAAGGATCCATCTCCATACTCTATAGTGGCACGAACTGACCTCCTACTTCTATAGATGACATGAATCTCATGTTCTCGCAATCTGTGGTCAATGCCGGTTGAACTTCGACAGAGACCTTTGTTAGGTGTTATGCCCGAAAGACAATTTTGTAATTTTTTTATTTAATGAATGAATTGGCATTATTATTCATATTTATTATTTCTCATATTCACCGATGTGACAATAGTATTTACACTACAGAAAACCCTAAAGTATATCGTTTATGTAATCACTTAACTCAGTGTATGGGATATACACGGGAGGATTGAGTTAGTGAAGATGTACTTAAAATACAATTAGCCCGTAGTGAAGTTAATCGAGAGTATCGGGTCTCTCCTTTAACTTGCTATTAATGCGCCCAAAACACAATAGGTGTGATTGTCTTATCCGGACTTTCGGTTAAGAGAACCTAGTGGGGCATTTATATGTGATAGATATATCATATAGGGCTGGACCGATTTGATTAGAGTTCACGATATAATTCCTTAATCGAGAAGTCTTATCAAATCAATTGATGATCATATTTATGGATATATCTTAATCCTGAGGTGATCACAATCAACTGCTTGAATCAGTATGAGGTTTGACTTGATGGTTAAGGATTACACTGAGTATGTGATCTGAATTACCCCATCTTGGCATTGTACTGGATTGAGTGAGTAGTCTGTGTTATCACAGATACGGAATCCATTCCTTCCATTTATGGAAGTAGATAGACGATTCCCTTATTTGTTAATCCTAGAAGCGATCGATCCATGGAGTTCATATTACACTGATTAGCTACCAGTGAGTTGTATGAATTAATTGATCACTAGGGGGTTAATGGTAAATAAGGATAAGAGATTCTGAAAAGGGTTAACGGTAACTTCCCGATTTAGAATGAACAGTCTATGGAGGATTAATCCTTATGTAATGATCATATCAATGGACGCTTATTATCATTCTCGTGAGGAGATAAATATAATCTCATAATCGGAGGAGTCCAGTCACGGGATTATGGTGGCATATTCCTATGATTGATTTATCGAATATAATTATTCTGTTCGTAAGATAATTATTTATTTGATTTATCGGAGCCGCTGATTATTAGTCCATGGTCCCCGACGTTCCTCCAATATAGCATAGCTATTCTCGGACGTCGAATCCTAATAATATTAATTTAGTTCTTCTTAGTATTTAATTAAAATGATATGTGAATTAATTGTTTAGTGGACTATTAAATTAGTTGTGCTAAATAATTAAATATGTGAAAAAGACATTTTTCATAATCTTGGCCCGATTTGGTGTGTATAGTCGAAAATGATATTGACTAGGTCAAGAATATAATTTTCGGCCATAAGCATTGTTTTAATGAACAAGAAATTGTTTTATTGTGTATTAATAAGACATGTGCACAAAATATTTATTGGATAAATATTTATGGTAAGAAATAAAGATAAAGATTATTCTAGATTTGTTCTAGAATATTTCTAGGATTATCTTTTATTTAATAGGATTATTATAATTGATTTTGTATTAATTATTAAATCCTTGGAGGACAAGGATTACTCTCCTATATAAAGAGAGTTCTCCCAAGCCTTACACACACACAAAATTCGACTTCTACCTCTTAGAGAGGAGAAGAAAATTTTCGGCCAAGGGGAGAAAGGGAAAATCTTGGAGATTTTTCCGGGTAGCATATCGGAAGGATTCGAGATGAGGATTTCCTTCCACCGGGAGTTGCTTGGATCACACGTACGGAAGATCATGGTGCTCTTCACACAATCTTTTAATCTTTCTATTGCGGTTCTTCTACTTGGATTTTGAGATCCAAGAGGTATGTTCTACAGTCCCCTTGTAGATGTAGATCTAGTTATTTTATTACGTGTAATTTATAGATCTAGATCCTTAAATCGCTTCCGTTGCGGAGGGTATTACTAACAACCTTAACAATAGAACCTCAGAACAGAAATACACAGACAAACTCTAGCCAAAGAAATCGCAAACAAAATCAGAAAAATCAAAGGATTGGAGCAAGTATTCAACATAAACCTGAAGAATGTATGCCTAGACAACATCGGTGATCTTTATGAATTTGAAAGCAAGAGCATTGAAGATGAAGATATACTTACTTACACTACACATATCAATGTAAAAGAGATCAAGGTTACTGAGAACCTTATAGCAGACATCTTTGGATTTGAGAAATCTGGATTCACTTCAGTTCTCAAAATATTTAAAGAACAGCGAGAGAAATTATGGAAAGACATTGCTATCTCAGAAGACTCAAATGTATCTCTGTCGGGATCAATAGGGCTGCTTAAGCCTGAATTCGGTTTTCTGACAAAGATTCTAGCAAATTGCGCAATTGGAAACATAGGCAACTTCAGTAATCTATCCGGCACCAAGATAGATCTACTTTATATGATTTGGTTTGAAGTGGATTTCAATTGGCAAAGGTATATCTTCGATCAACTGGTCGCTCAATCTTTCGATATACCCAAGAAGAAGAATGCCGAGAAGAAAGGGAGATTTTATCTCAAGAAGACTCTTGCTCTTCTAGCCCAAAGATTTATTGACCATTTTGGGATTGCAAGAAGAAAGGAAACTGCAGGTGTTGATGGCAAAATTGCAGCCAAAGAAGAAAAATCAAAGAAAAAGAAAGCATGAGGTTCTGAAACTGAACCCAAGAAGAAAAGGAAAAAGTCTTCCAAGAAAACTGAAACTATAGCTGAAGCACTGGAACATCTTGAAAGACTGAGAGAAAAGAAGATGAAACTTGAATAAGTTACAACCAAACAAGTTACTATGAAACCAGCAGAGGCTTCACCAGAAAAATCATCGATTCGATTCTTTGAAAGTCAAGGAAAGAAAGTTAGAATCGAAGAAAGCGCCAAACAAACAAATCATTCTTTGAAGTTGAACCTATTCTTTGAGAAATTACCTATTGAAGAGTCGATAAAGGACTTTCAAGAAGTCGCCCCATCACTACCGTAAATCGAAACTTAGGGGAACAAACCCCGAGAGGCGATGATGAGGAGGCGATAGTGATGAAGAAATGATTGGACTGGTGTGATCGAAATGCTTAATCGATTTCTTAATCAAGATCCACACCACAAAAAGTCGAGATCGAGAATGGAATATGTGGAGTCTATCAAAGAACTGGAAGACTCTCAGTCACAAGAAAGAGAAGTTGCTGAAGCTGAATCCAAACCGGTACAAGTCATCACTCTAGATGAGCTTGTCAATGAACAAGAAATAGTTCCACAAGATAAGAAAGAAGAGGAATCAGTTGCTGAACTGATTATTGAATCAGTAAAAGATCAGGTTGCTGAACCAACACCGGAAGAGGAACCAGTAGCTGAACTGGAACTTGGAACAAGTGTAGAACAAGTTGCTGAAGAAGAATTTGTTGCCGCTGAAGGAAAGTTGGAAACTAAAACTGCAATCTCAGTTCCTTTGACTGGAATTGAAACCAGCGTGATCTCAGTTGTTGCAGAAGGGGAAACCAGCAAAACTGATCAGTTTGAAACTGAAGAAACTGTAAGATTTGAGGCACCTGTGGAATCCAATATGGAGATTCCTTGGAAAAGTGAATGATAGGAACCGACTTTACTGTACATTTCTGTACAGTTTAACCCACGGATATCATGTTTCTAGCATGTTTTCGGGTGAGTTTAGACCCTATAATGAGTGTAAATGAGGTTTTCTGTACAAGGCGAGTAACTATCAGTTTTTCCGTAAACTTGGCCTACTTTTAGCACTTTATACTCATTTCCCGATCACCCGTTGTTTGCTGGGTTATGCGTTTGCTTGTTGTTTCCATGTTTATGCAGGATTTGGGTGAGTTGAGAGCCCGGAAAGCGATGATTTATGAGTTTAGACTATCCGAGGTGAGAAACGAAGGCTAAGTATGGAAAAAGTGAAGTTTTTGAAGTTAAGGCATCTATCCGTACGGACAAACGTCTGTCCGTACGGACAACTCTCAATCAGGATAAAAAATATTGGACAGAGACTTATCCGTACGGATAACTTACCATCCGTACGGATAACCTGGAGAATGAAGAACTATCCGTACGGATAGCCTGTTATCCGTACGGATAAGCTGAATTTTGCCCTAGGCTATAAAAGGACACCTCAAACGTTTTCTTCAGTAGACTTTTACGAATTTAGATAGTTTTAGCTTTTTTTTGGGCGATTTCCTTCATCCGAAAGCGTAGAATTAAGTGCCATATACCATTGTTCTCGTCTTTCGATCCTCTATTAAATTAGATACATTACAACATCAATCCGTTACATTTCTATTGTCAAGATTTGATCTTTGTGAGCACAACGTTGGTACTTCATCAATTTTCAATAAAGTGGGTATGGGTTCTTGTTCTTTTATCGTTTATAGCATGAATTCCTGTACCGTTTATTGTTTCAATTCGATAATGTGTAGCTAAATCTTTCGTACGGCCGAATTATATGAAAACGGATGAAACGCCATTAAGGAGATGAACCGGGAGGTAGTGTAACACGTAATAAAATGTTCTAATCGATAATTCATATCACGAAACCTGCTTTAATCGTAATTGAGCTAGCTTGATCACCTACTTCACCATCACACACACCTAGCTTATAAATGTATGTTGCGGCGAAGTGTGCGAACAAGGGTTTCGGGACCGTAGACTTTTTGGCTTAAAAGGTAGTTTGACACCTACTTGTGCACTAGATTGACACCCTAGTCGTTAGTGTTGGTCCCGAGAGAAGGTGAAACTATAGTCGGAGGGGGGTGAATGACTATAGTGGAGTTTCAAAACTTTTCTTGTGTTTTAAAAGCTTTTGGGCGGCGGATAAGTCCTTCTTACTATGTTGTTTTCAAATCAGTTTAGACAATCACGGATATGTGTTATGATGTAGGCAAATTAAATAAGTCTTTGTAAAGTAAATTGCGAGAAATTAAATTGACACAAGGCTTATAGTGGTTCAGGGTGGTGTAATCCCTTAATCCACTCTTCTCCTGTGATGATCGGAGGAATTCACTATTGTTTTCACAGATACAACAGTATGATTGTCCTTGGCTTCCCAAGCTTCACAATCTACAAGACTATCACTCCTTGACTGCAACGGCTTGATGATTGATCTTCCTTCCTTTGTCGCTCTCCTTGAGATCAAAATCCTTCAACAACTATCACAGTTTCAACTCCTTCTCGATTGCCTCCGATTCAGTTGCTTCATTTGATGTGAATGTGATTCACGCACTTGCTTGATCAATCTCAATTTTGAATATGACTTTGTAGTTCTGATATTTGAGTTGATCACTAGATGTATCCTTGTAAGTTCAGAGAGAAGGCTTTTCTAATTGACAGAGTTTCTGCTTTCTTTTTTTTTCTAAATCGTTATTTTCCTTTTCTGTCAATGCCTTCTATTTATAGCCTTGAATAGCCTTGATTTTGAAATTCCGTCCGTGGACTATATTAATGAGGGAATAATCCTTGATTTTATTCTTGATTCCCCCTTAATTGTATTCTCCTTGATTTCAGTGATCGGATTCTTCTTTCAAATGTATAACAGAAAATCCGTCCTTGATTGATCCTTTAATGATTGTGCATTTAATGCATGATCTGCTAAATCTTCAATGTATATTAAATCTGATCTTGTAAGTTTCTCTTCACCGTCTGTAGAATGGTGGAGTGAGCCTTCTGACTTAGCCGTTAGTTCTTTCTTCGCCGTTTTGTTTTCTCTTTGCCGACAGTCAGTGTACTCAGCCGATTCACTGTTTTCTTCTTTGCTTTAGTTTCAGGAGAATCTTTATACTTCACTGATCCTTGATTTGGGTGAGATCAGTGTACACCATATTGGAATATTGAGTTTCATCACTTGAAACATAACTTAGACTTATCCAAGGTCATCACAGACTTCCTTGGTTATAAGTCAGATCATAATCCCTTCTCTGTATCTCTGCTGGTCCTTGGCTGGCTTCACTCTGCCGAATGTCTGTTTTCACTTTGCCGTCCTACCAACTAGTACAATACTTGTCTGACTCAACTTATACAACATGTCAGACTCTAAGTAAAGACTTATACAGAGAATTCTAACTTATTTCAGCTTGCTATAACAAATGACTAGTATGGCCATCATCAAAACATAATAAAATGTTCCTAACAATTTCCCCCTTTTTGATGATGCCAAAACCCTCATAAGCCTGAACATAAATAATCAAAAAATTTCATAATTGTCAACAGATTAAAAACTCAATGATTTTATTCTTCCATCATAGGGCAATAGGATATTGCATCTTTTTATTTAAATGAACAAATACAAATGATAAGATAGATTGAATTGAATTAAGCAACAGGCAATTGGTTTACTTCTTCATTTCTTCAAACCTGATGCCCTTGCCTTTGCTGTCCTTGCCTTTGCTGCCCTGTCTCTTTCCACTGGAGCTTTCAGGCTTTGAGTTATCTTCCCCCTTTGTGGCAGCATCAAAATGTGCCTCAAGGTCTGCAATTGCCGCATCGGACTCAGGAGAGGACCAAATCTTTTCTCCAGTAATTTGTTGTTGGCCTCACCAACTTTGATGAGAAAGTCCAGATTGCTTGCCGAATGCTCCATGATCTCATCCAGATGCTGAATTTTGGATGTGTGAGCATTGAGGTGTCCACCAAGGGCTTGAGATTGTTGTCAACCGTCTCAACATGGAATTCAAGATTGGTTTGGACATGGTGAGGATGAGTTGTTGTAAGTTGCAAATTAAGTTCCCTTGTCTCTCCATGACTTCATCTTGGATTTTGATGTGGTGATGAGAGCCTCAATCTTGTGATTTAAGGAGGTTGCTTCACTCCTTAAGGCATGCTTCGAGTTTTACTCTTTGTAATATTGCCTTTCCATGTCCATAATAAGGGTTGAATGTCCAGATTGAAGACTCTCTCTGGATCAATTTCTTCAGTGCCACATGGACATACTCTTCATCCTCATCATGTTCACTCTCAAAGCATCTTCACCTGCTTTGCTCCTCCTCGTTTCCACTTCAACTTCTTTTCTTTCTTTTCCCTTCTGCCTCCTCATTTTGAACCTCTTCTTTTCTTCCAACTTTTCTTGTTCTCGCCTCAGTGAGGCCCGGGGTCATCTAGAGGAGGTTTTGGTATTGAACTTCTTCATCCGCTTCTTTTCCCCTTGTGCAATTGTGGGGCGTTGGCAATTCATTTGAGTGAGCTTTATCACGGTGGCTCACTGAAATGTTTGTCAACCGTACCAATGCTTTTGAAAAGCACTTCCTGGAGGTCGGTTCATCGCCGATATGCCCATATCTTTCGATTTGTTGCATGAGCTTCACCTTCAGGTGTTCATCTTCCGACTCATCTTACGCCTCGTCTATCTCTTCCTCTTCGGATGAGGTGATTCTATATCCTTCCTCACCCTCCTCCAGGATAGACAATTTCCTCCTGCTTTTTCTTCTTCTTACATTTTCGTGTCATCACTTAATATCATAGGCTCATTTAAGTTCTTTGATGTTGGGCACGAGTGGTATCTACTTGTGCCTTTTGAGACCTGGGTTCTTTGTCCCACTCGATCCGCTGGATTCAGTTGTTTCCTCTTTGACCGACAATGGGTTTGGCTTGAGGAAGCCTTGATGTAGGTGAACATTATTTTGGACTTGTGTGGGGACTGCAAATTTGTGGGTTGTACTTTCATGGCGTTGAGCAGTGTTGAAGAGGGAACCCGTATGATTTCTTTTCCCGAAATCGCCTTTTCTCGCAAACCCTTGTTTGGTGCGGTGATTGATAAGTCAATCTCCTTTTGAATCGATCCTTCAATCGATTGAATACGAAGGTTGCCCAATCAAACTTTATTCGTTCGTAGATTATGGCCATCAGTTTGATCCTGACCTCAGTTAGGTTTTCCGGTGACCCTTTCTCCTTTAATATTTTTGGTGATGACCGGTGCAAATTCAGCAAACGGAAGTTTGAGCGTTGATCTAGGTAGATATGTACGCTTTGTTTGGCTTGGGGCGTTTGGCTATTTCAGCCCAGAATTTTGGGATGTCTGTCGTCACAAGCTTGACATTTGCAGGACCAATTTGGGGGAGGTTCAGGAACCTGTTGAGTGTATCTGGCGTGATGACTATGTGCTTTCCAAAGATTGAGCTTGTGATGCGATCAACTTCGATCTTCTTCGTCTTTGGGCATAAACTTTGCGTTTTTCCAAAATGCTATCGATTCTCATATGAGATACCGATTATTGGGGGTTTAGAAAGGTCATCACCCTAAATTTGTACAAAGAATCGACCAGGCGTCGTGCTTGTGCATCGTTGTCACAATAAGAGATATAGTACTCGAGGCTTGAAAACGAGCCGGTTATGATTGATTTTTGTAGTATTTTTCAAGAGATGTGTTGATTTGGGAGGATGAAGCCATCGATAGGTAGAGGAGGATTAGAAGAGTATATTTTGAGAAAAGTAGGGTTTGTAATTTGCGAAGTATGTAAAGATTTCGAACATCTCTAAGTATTGTTTATATAGTGTGATTTGGGTAGTGTGAACGTGGTTTGAATATGGAAGGATTTAGTGACATAATGGCGTGATTTTGTGTATGAAAACGCGATATTCGAGCGTAGAGGGAGTGGTTTGAGGCAAGTAATGATAGACCCCGGGAATCGAGGAGTTTATAATTCAAAAATAATATAATTACCTCCATGATCATAAAGTGATCGCCACGTGTGTCTTGAATAATCCTCCATAATTTCCTTATTCTCCACGTGTATTCGAGAATTGATTTTGTTCACACTTTGAATTTGTCCAAGTCTTTATTTCGGTGAAGTGCCTTTGGTCACTTAACCGGTCCAATGAGTTCTTCATCGTTTGCTTCATTGAACTGTTCCTAACAATCAGTTAAGTTACCTCTCTTTGGATACGATTGCCTTACTCGCTACATCTCCATGTAACGGCAAAGGTTGTACCGATTGATGAAGTCACTTAGCCGATTACTCCGATTAGCCGCTCGTTGATACTTAGTCAATTTCAATAATCCCTAACTCAGTTCTCAACATACTAAATCTTTCATAACTGAGTGGTTTAGTGAAGATGTCAGCCAGTTGGTCTTCAGTGGATATGTATTTTAGGATGACATCTCCCTTTTCAACATGGTCTCTGATAAAATGATGTCTTACATCAATGTGCTTTGTTCTTGAATGCAATACTGGATTTTCTGTAATAGATATTGCACTTGTGTTGTCACACATGATTGGGATTGTTTTCTCTTCGACTCCATAGTCCCTTAGCTGTTGTCTTATCCACAATACTTGTGCACAACAGCTACCTGCTGCTATATATTCTGCTTCAGCTGTTGATGTAGATATAGAGTTTTGCTTTTTGCTGAACCATGAGACTAGTCTGGTTCCTAGCATTTGGCATGTTCCAGAGGTGCTTTTTCTATCTATTTTGCATCCAAAGATAGTCGAGTCCGAATATGATATCGGTGTAAATCCTCCATCTTTTGGGTACCAAATGCCAACATTGATGGTGTGTTTCAAGTATTTGATTATCCTTTTAGCTGCTAGAAGATGTGATTCTTTTGGTTGAGCTTGAAATCTAGCACACACTCCTACTGCAAATGCAATATCGGGTGCGCTTGCGATTAAGTATAACAATGATCCAATAATTCCTCTATACATTTTCTCGATCAACATCTTTTCCTCCTTCATCTTTTCCAAGTATGACTCGGCACACATTGGTGTGTCTCATTGTGCCACTTGTGTCCATCCCATACTTGTGTATCAAATCTCTTGTATATTTTGCTTGACTAATGAAAATGCCATCCTTCATTTGCTTTACTTGAAGGCCAAGGAAGTAGTTTAATTCTCCCATCATGCTCATCTCGAAATTTGCTCTTCATTAGGTTTGCAAATTTCTCACACAACTTTTTCATCTTCGATCCAAAGATTATGTCATCAACATAGATTTGCACTAGCAATGTGCTTGCCCCTTCCTCTAGTTTAAATAGAGTCTTGTCTATAGTTTCTTTGTTGAATCCATTCTTGATCGTAAATTGTGACAAGAGTTTCATACTGTGCTCTAGTGTGCTGTTTGAGGCCATAGAGGGCCTTCTTGAGTTTGTATACTTTGTCTTCTTTTCCTTTGATTTGAAATCCAGGAGGTTGTTCTACATAAACTTCTTCTTCCAAAAGTCCGTTTAGGAATGCACTTTTGACATCCATTTGATAGACTTTGAAGTCTTTTGTGTGCGACAAAAGCTAGAAAGAGTCCGATTGCTTCCAATCTTGCTCTTTGGAGCAAAGGTTTCATCATAATCTATTCCTTCACTTGGGAATATCCTTTTGCAACTAGCCTTGCTTTGTTTTCGACAACGATTCCTTGCTCATCCATCTTGTTCTCGAATACCCATTTTGCACCAATGATGTTGGCCATTTCAGTCATCAACAAGTTCCCTGGACTTCATTTCTTTCAAATTCATTTAGTTCTTCTTGCATGGTGTGATCCAATCTGCATCTTGGATTGCATCATCTATGGTCTTAGGTTCCACTTGTGATAGAAAGCAAGTTAGCATGTGCTCCAGCTTGTCTTCTTGTTCGACTCCGGTGTGAATATCTCCAATGACTTATTCTTCGGGATGGTCTCTAAGCCAATTTAGGTGCTGTTGAAGTTGATCTTCACTTGGTGCTTCCATACCTTCATGCTTTGAGCATGAACTTCAATTTCAGTGCTTCTCTGTTGTATTGATATGTGGCTCCTCTTGATTTTCAAAATGATGATTCGGGATAGTAGTTTGGTATGGTTGCATTTGTATAGATTTGCCTCTGTGCGACTTTCTCTTCTTGGTCTTGAAGATCTTCACCATTTGTATATGGTTCATCAAAAACCACATGTATTGATTCTTCAATCACCAATGTTCTTTTATTTAGTAATCAATGCTTTCTTTGGTGTCTCGAGTATCCCATGAAGATTGCTTCATCGACCTTCTCATCAAAGGTATGCAGATGATTCTGTTCAAGACAAAACATTTTGATCCAAACATATGAAAATATGATATATTGGGTTTTCTACCATTCCATAATTCATATGGAGTTTTTCCATGATGTTTGTTGATGATTGATCTGTTTTGTGTATGGCATGTTTGTGTTTCTTCGCTTCACCCAAAATCTCTTTGGCAAGCATGCTTCAAACAATCATTGTTCGATCGCTTCTTTGAGAGTTCTGTTTTTCTTTCTGCTACACCATTTTGTTGTGGAGTTCTGCTGAGATAGTTGATGTAGTACTCCATTTTCTTCACAATATGTTCTCGATAATTTCATTTAGAAATTCGGTGCCTCTATCTCGATCTCGATTTTGATAATTTTTAGCTCTTTTTCATTCTAAGAGTCTTCTCAGCAAGTCTGGTAGCTTCTTGAGTGTTTCTTTCTTCTTGTTCATGAAGATGGTCCAGGTGTATTTTGAGAAGTCATCCACCACTACAAGAGTATATTTCTTACCACTCACACTTACTGGAGTGGACTGGTCCAAACAGTCCATGTGCAGTAGATGTAGAACTCTTGTTGTAGATTGATGAGGCTTTGATTTGAATGAGCTTTTATTTGTTTTCCTTTCGACAAGCATCACATAGACTCGTTCTTGAATGTGATCTCTGGTGTGCCTTCAACTAACTTGCTCCTTGATAGTTTGTTGATGGTCTTGAAATTCAGTGATTTAATCTTTCATGCCAAATCCGACTTGTTGATTGTTTATTCTTGACAAGTAGACATGTTTCTCGCCTTTGGTTGTTCTCGATCCACCACATACATGTTGTCTTGTCTTCTACCTGCAAGAACCACTATGTTTGTTTGATTGTGAATCACTTTGCATCCTTCTTTGTTGAAGTGTACATTGTAGCCTTTGTCATGTAATTGGTGATGCTCATCAGATTGAAGTTAAGTCCCTTGACATATGCCACATTTTGAATCTTTAGATTGTTTTTGAGTATTGTGCCTTCCCTTTAATCTTGCCAGGGTTTTTTTCCTCCAAATGTGACTTTGGGTCCATCAAAAGCTTTAAAATCAGTGACCCATTTCTTGTTTCTGTCATGTGTCCCGGAACATCCAATGCCTATGTACCGGACATCCTACAAAAGCAGATTAATTAAGTTTGGGGACCCAACACTATTTGGGTCCATATCATTATGATCATGCCTCCCATACCAAGTATGTATCCAAAGGTCTTCTCTTTGGATAATTGAAGTCATCAACTTCATATGTATAAGGCATGGCGAGAATAGCTTCTAATATTTTTTGAGGAAGGTATTCGATACTTTTTCCACCTTTTGGTGCATTTATATCCTTCTTCACTTTCCAATATGCAATAGGAAACCTTTCTTGCTTCATGTGTCTAGAACATAGCTAGATTGATTTTTCTTAATCACATGATGCATTTTGTGGAATGGTTTCCTCTTGTATTTTGGAGGTGTGACATTCCAATCATCCTCTGAAGGAAAAAGTCTGCCTTTACCTTTCAGATGGCTGTTGTTTTTGTATGATTGGAATGAGGATTTAGTCTGCTGTTTCACTACAGTGGGTTTTGACTTCACTGGAACAGGATGATCTGTTGGAGACATGGTCTGTCCCTTTCTAAATTTTGGTCCATTAGTGGTCCTCAATTTAGAATTGTGTTGACTATTATCCCTACGTTCATCACATTCATTATAGCCAAGACCAGATCCTGGATCCAAACCTTTTTGAGGGTTTGTAAGCTGGTGCTTTTAGTGGTGCAGTGATTACCTTTACTGGTGAGGAGTTCTTCTTAACTGATCTGTTGGTAACAGATGTATGGTCATCTGCTTTTTGTTGATCATTTAAGTAGGTCTCCTTACTAGTTAATTCAGCTCTTGTTTTATCCAGTTCTTTATTTAACCTCTTATTCTCTTTTCTTAGATCCTTGCATTCCTTTTCCAGAATTTCATGATTCTTTTCAATTTCATCAAATTTAGTCATGAGATTTTGGACTAGGTCTGCTGTATCTAATGGAAGACTAGAGGATTGTGCAGTGTTAGATGTGAATGCATTAGATGAAGAACAGGAACTAGATGTTACCTCAGTTTCATCTGATTCTTTAGCCATTAAACATAGGCTTGTTTCCTCGATTATCCGAACTATCACTTTTGTCTTCATCCAATTCTTTGGTCATGAGGCATAGGCATGCCTTTTCATTTTCGAGATTTGTCTTCTTCATCACTATCATCCGAGTCATTGTCGGATGATTCTTCATGCTTTTCTTCTTTGGATTCGCCTTAAGTGCCTTCTTGCCCTTTCTCTTTTCAAATGCTTTGAATTTCTTCTTTTCATCATCTTTGTCATTTTCTTGAGACAATCACCTTCAAATGACCTCTCTTATTGCGGTTGAAGCATCTGTATTCATCATCTTTCTTCTTCATGTCTCTGTTTGAGCTTGACTTTTTGTTTGATGTTGAATTTCCCTTGAATGGCTTCTTTTAAACTGTCAAAACGCGTTTAACTAATAAAGCTACATTCTTTTAGTTCTTGTGTCTCTTTCTTTGATGCATTCGGCAAAGTTACTTTCTTGAGGTGTGCAGCTAATGCAGTAATTTTATGTGTCTCTGCCGGACCACCATCTTCACCGTTCAATTCGAATTCATGAGCTTTCAATTAGGACATCAGTGTCAAAGTGTCAGTGCTTGCAAGATTTGTTGTTCCTCCGATTCGATGTTATGATCTTCCATCTTTCGAGGTAGTCCTCTCAAGATCTTCAAGCATACTTCTTTTTGTGGATATGTGTGTCCAAGGCATTGCGATTCATCGATGATGCTTGAGAATCATTGTCCATTTGATCAATGGATTCACCGGTCTTCATTTTAAAGTTCTCAAATTTCTGTTTTGCAACAGATAATTTGTTTTCTTTGATCGCCTTGGATCCTTCATTTATCAATGATAGTTTGTCCCACATCTCCTTTCTTTTTTTGCGATCTTTGATTCATGAACATGTTGTTGTCTACAGAGTCTTTAAGATCATATCTTTTGCTACAAAGTCTAGGTTTGCTCTTCTCTTGTCATCTTTGGTCCAATCTTTCTTGGGTTTGTCTATCTCTCTTTCCTTGATCTCGCTTCGTGTGCCTACCACGGTGAGTGATCATGATTGGGCCGTCATTGATTACATCCAAAGATCTCCTCATGAGTTCTTTGCAAGATGAGATAACATTCTTATTTTATATTCATCAAAATTATTAACATTGAAAGCAGTGTACTTTTGACAAGAAGTTTGAGGAATCCATCGGTGCAATTGAAGATAAAAATATGTGATCTCCTTGTTACGTAAATTAGATCTGAGCAGTTACGATACTAGGAACACTGCTCCGATACCAATTGTTGGTCCCGAGAGAGGGTGAAACTATAGTCGGAGGGGGGTGAATGACTATAGTGGAGTTTCAAAACTTTTCTTGTGTTTTAAAAGCTTTTGGGCGTGGATAAGTCCCTTCTTACTATGTTGTTTTCAAATCAGTTTAGACAATCACGATATATGTGTTATGATGTAGGCAAATTAAATAAGTGTTGTAAAGTAAATTGCAGAAATTAAATTGACACAAGGCTTATAGTGGTTCGAGGTGGTGTAATCCCTTAATCCACTCTTCTCTGTGATGATCGGAGGAATTCACTATTGTTTTCACAGATACAATGAGTATGATTGTCCTTGGCTTCCCAAGCTTCACAATCTACAAGACTATCACTCCTTGACCGCGACTTGATGATTGAGTCTTCGCTTTTCTTTGCTCCTTGAGATCAAAATCCTTCAATAGCTATCACAGTTTCAACTCCTTCTCAGTTGCCTCGATTGATTTGCTTGATTTGATGTGAATGTGATTCACGCACTTGCTTGATCAATCTCACCGAATATGACTTTGTAGTTACGATATTTGAGTTGATCACTAGATGTATCCTTGTAAGTTCAGAGAGAAGGCTTTTCTAATTGACAGAGTTTCTGCTTTTTTTTTTTTTCTAAATCGTTATTTTCTTTTTCTGTCAATGCCTTCTATTTATAGCCTTGAATAGCCTTGATTTTGAAATTCCGTCCGTTGGCTATATTAATGAGGGAATAATCCTTGATTTTATTCTTGATTCCCCCTTAATTGTATTCTCCTTGATTTCAGTGATCGGATTCTTCTTTCAAATGTATAGCAGAAAATCCGTCCTTGATTGATCCTTTAATGATTGTGCATTTAATGCATGATCTGCTGAATCTTCAATGTATATTAAATCTGATCTTGTAAGTGTCTCTTCACCGTCTGTAGAACGGTGGAGTGAGCCTTCTGACTTAGCCGTTAGTTCTTTCTTCGCCGTTTTGTTTTCTCTTTGCCGACAGTCAGTGTACTCAGCCGATTCACTGTTTTCTTCTTTGCTTTAGTTTCAGGAGAATCTTTATACTTCACTGATCCTTGATTTGGGTGAGATCAGTGTACACCATATTGGAATATTGAGTTTCATCACTTGAAACATAACTTAGACTTATCCAAGGTCATCACTGGACTTCCTTGGTTATAAGTGAGATCATAATCCCTTCTCTCATATCTCTGCTTGGTGCTTGGTGGCTTCACTCTGCCGAATGTCTGTTTTCACTTTGCCGTCCTACCAACTAGTACAATACTTGTCTAACCAACTTATACAACATGTCAGACTCTAAGTAAAGACTTATACAGAGAATTCTAACTTATTTCAGGCTTGCTATAACAGCTAGTATGGCCATCATCAAAACATAATAAAATGTTCCTAACAGTTAGGTCCATGTCCAATACGAGGTTTTTATCATTCACTCGGGCGAGTCTAGAACTTAATCACGTTAGGTGAGTTGGCCTTCGAATGGAGGGTTGATGAGCTTTGCGTAGGGTGTGAGTTAGTACGCAGTGGGACTCGACACTGTGAGTTTATCATTAGACGCAGACAAGGAAGGTAGAGCACACTCTGGGGTAGTTTGTGCGAGGGTAGAATGTCTATTTGGATCGTAGTTAATTTTGTACTTCTTTTAATCGTTAAGAAATCCTATTAGTATAATTTTTCTTTTATGCAAAAGTATAACGTCATATTTTTTAGTTGACACAGGCTGAGTGCTAAGTCATTTGTGGTACTCAAAGCCAATCTCTCGTGGGTTCGACCTCGGACTCCTCAAGCACTACCTACAATCGATCCGGTCCACTGCCGGTTAGAAAGTAGATTTTGCTAAGGTTTCGAGTTTTTACTTGATTAACTGGATTGCAAAATTCTCCTATCAAATTGGCGCCGTTGACGGGGATTGTCAATACTTTGATATCACAAAAGTTGACTGAAAGCTTGGGCTTAGGTCATTTTTATTGTTTTCTTGTTTTTTTGTTTTGACTTGCAGTGTATGACCCGGAGCTCTGGGGCACCTCTAGAGCCTTATTATCCGGAAATCGACAGGCATGCAAGGTAGTTGAGGAGAAGATTGTTTGCTCCTATTCCAGAAACCGTGGACGGACACGAAACATCAGACTTCTCTTCAGAGGAAGAAGAGATGACAACCAATGGTAGAGATCGGTTGAATGATGATGGGACGTCTCAAATGGGGGGTTTGGGTACTCTAAATGACCCACCTCCACGCGAGAGGAATCCTCTGGACCCTCCTATGGCTGCAAGGACAGATGGGAGAAATTTATTTGACCCGGCTCTAGAAGGGGTGATGGAAGAAGCACAGAGAGTCCAACAAAATGATGTGTTAAATGGTCGAGGCGGCCGAATGGACAAAATGGTCAAGTGGGGGTGGTCAATTCCAAAATAACAACCCACCACCTCTTCTCCAATAGCAACACCAATAAGAGGGTGGTTAGTTTTGAAGCGACCGCTGGCGGGGACAATTTGCAAATGCGGATGTATCGATTAATTCAACAACAGATGGCGCAGATTCGACCACGCAAGCCAATCAAAACAACCTGAATAATAACTCGAATGACCAGCGACTTCCATTGGTCGAGAATCGGCAATAGCAGAACAACCCACAGGCAAATCAGGGGTTTGTATCAGCAAGGGATTACGTGGTTACCCCGTATCAAGGGACCGGACATAATCCGATCAGGATCCTAGCTATCCATGCTAACAACATGGAACCAAAGCAGAATGTCATTTACCTGATCAGTGAGAATGCAGTTTTCTACGGGCAGCGGAATGAGGACCAGAATGAATTCTTAGACAACTATCTGCAGATCAGACTCGACACTGAAGTACAACGGAGTGAGCTAGGAGGCGCTCAAGTTGATGATGTTTCAATTTTCATTAAGGGGAGCTACAAGAACATGGTTCAACACCCTTCCTAACGCCTCATTATCTACACAATTTGAAGTGGCGATGTTTTTACGAAGAAATATTTCCCTCCAAAGCCAAAGATTGAGGATTTAAAGCGAGAAATACACAATTTCAGTGGGCGAAAGGGGGAAACCATGAAAGAGACCGTTGAACGGTTTAGGGCATTGCTAAAGAAGTGCCTTCCACACAATTTGAGTACAGTTGAGCAGGTGATAAAGATTTATAGATCTTTGGATAAGACAGACAGAAATCTCTTAGATGCAACTAGTGGAAACGGTTTGACGAGAATTGACCCCGAGCTAGAATTGCAACATATTAACGATGCTATCGAGAGGATGATGAATGGGTTTCGATTACGGGGACGAAAACCCGAAAGATCCACAACAAGCTGTTAAGGCCCTTGAAGAAGATTGGATAAAGAGACGTCCGCACATAATGAGTTGTTGGCACTTCAGACAGAGATGAAGAAACTGAAAGAGGCACAATAGGTTTGTCAGTTGTGTGGCGGTAATCACTCGGCTCAGTTCTGTACGACCCCGAGCAGAACGACTTATCCTCAGCAATTACCACAACAGATACCATAGCCGACCCAACATCAACTTGTAGCAAATTTATCTCAGCAACAACCAGTGGCAGTTATGGAAGATCTAGTTGCAGTGCTTAACAGATTGGGGACAAGAAGTTCAAATAGCGGTAATCAGCAGGTTTCCGGGAGGAATCCGCAATTTGGTCAGCAACAAAATTCTGGGGGACAATGGAACCAGAACAACCCATGAGGTAACAACCCAAATTGGTAAGTTCCACCAAACTACCAAGATTATGAGCCATCGATGGGGTGTGGCATGGCAGAAGATCTCTAACAGAACGATGTGAACTATGTCGGAAATAATTCTGGGGGAAATTGGAACCAAGGCAATAACACCCAGGAAGCTGGAACAACAACAATTCTGGGAACAATTGGAGGAACCAGAATTCGGGGAACAATTGGAGCAACAACCAGCAAGGCCAGAATTGGAATCAAGGAAATCAGAGTGGCCAAGGAAATTGGGACCGAGGCAACAACCAGAACAATCAGTGGTCCCAGCAAAATTCCAACAATCAGGGCCAAGGCAACCGTGGTTGGAGTCAGAATCGCGACCAAGGGAATTCTCAAAATTCCCAAGGAAATTGGAGAGAAAATAACCAAGGTAGTTGGAATCGACAAAATCAAAATTCCAACAACCAAGGCTATGAAAATCAGAATCAAGGTTCGGGAAACCAAAGTTGGGGCCAGAATCGACAAGGCCAGTGGGGTAACAATCTGAACCGAGATCACGGGAATAGAGAGCAAGGGCAACAATCTGGCAACCAACAGAATAACCAACAAGCCGGAAATCAGAATTCTGAAACTTATCAACTTGTTCGGTAAAAACGAGTTTTACAATTTATAACCGAAACACCCCAAGTATAAGGATCGTAGTATAGGATGTTAACGGGTCGTCCTAAGGGAGTGGAATGTTTATCGAATTCAAGTATAAACCTATATCGATTATGTCACAATTATTAACTAAACTAAGGTTGAAACTAACTAAAACCTAAACCTAAGAATTGAAACTAAAGCAGGAATAAAAACAAGCGAGAAAATAAGAAAAGCAGAAAGAGCGGACGGCGTTCACTTTGATGAGCGAAGCGTCTGAAACTAAATCTAATGGACGGCGTACGCTATTGCGGACGAACGTCCGATACGAATCAAGCGAAAAGTGCAGGAAAGCAAGCAGGAAATTAGGGTTTATAAAACTAGAACTTAAACTAAGCTTAATCTAAGCGATTCGATTAATAAACAATAAAGGAAAACACGGCAAAGGCGACTAGGTTCCACCTATCAACCAACAATCCAACTAGACGGTGATTAAAAAGACATAGTTTTTAGTAGTGATTTATTCACGAATTCAATTAAATTTCTTCAACCAAATTCTAGGGTTTCGTTTATCTTTTCAAACAAACTAAACATGCAATCAAAACGAAATCACAAGATTGTTTCCAAACTCTTACTCAACTAAACATGCTTAATCTCTTACAACACGAATAATTGCATTACTTTGAACAAAATAGAACTTAAATAATATATTTTCATATATTAATCCAAGCATCAAATATAAATAGATCGTTTCATCAAATTCATAATCCAACAAAACATAACAATGCAAAACAGATCCAAAGTAATGAAAAACTATGAATTAACTCACTACTCATCTAGTATCGAACTCCTCTAGTTGGTTGTGTTGTTGATAAGCTTCCTCCGTCGACTCACTGCAAGGCTTTTAGCCAACAATCATGTTGAAGATGATTGTTGAGTTGGAGAAGTTCATCTCTGTGTAAAAGTGGTTTTTGGGGGCGCAGCTTGGGTGAAAATTGCGATCTCAATGTTGTGTAAAAGTATATCTGTCACGGATTTTATTAACACAAACAAGTAATAAAATTTATAAATCCGGTATTCCCCAAGTGTAGGGATCGTAGTATAGCGATTAATACCGGAGTCGATCTCAGGGAATCGGAGGTTGTGGATCCTAGTTTTTATTCCTAAACTAACTATTGTCACGAGAATCTAAACTAAGCAGAAAACTAATTTAAACAAATATGCATAAAAGGAACTAGGCAGAGGATTGAATCCAATGCTAGGCAAGATTGAAAGCAATAAAGACTAACTAAGTCGCGGAAAAATAAAATAAACTAAACTAAGCTAAGCAATTCGAGTCAAGTGATTTAAATCAAATTTTAACGAGCGAACAAGCAATTGTTCCACCTATCCTATCAGCGTTTGATACTAATTCGGATTATTTCGTGATCTCTACTCAAGTTGTGATTCACCTATCTAAAGCATGAACACCTACTTTTCGTAGACAAGTTCGTTTTCTAATCCTCGATCTTTCGATTAAAGATTAAGTCTTTCTAACCTAGGCGTGAAATCTTTCAATTTCTAACCTGAGATTCAATCTAATAACTTTCGTTGTGATTAGATTAAAAGTCTAAACTTTTATCATGGTGTTCTAAGGTTAACATGACTTTCATCAAGCAAACAATAAACAAAGGCACGGATCTTTCGATATAGCATGCAATCAACATATAAAAACATGATAAAAGTAACAACTTTAATAGACACTCACAAAATAATCACGAACTAGAGATCAAGCTGTTGAAGCGGACGGCTTCTGGCGCTCGTTCAAGGAGGATTTAGCCTCTAGCATCCTTTGCACATCGAATTGTTGAATAAAAGTACATGGAATTAATTAATCTAACCTAGGAATTTAAAGGCATAAAATTTGATAAAAGTAGTAAAGAACATGCCAAGTTGCTCCTAAAATTTTAGGGTTTTTAATTGTAATTTATGTTGAAGGAAATCCATTTGCTTATATAGAGTTTTAGGTCGGTCTTTGCTAAGTCGGCAATGTGGGCGCTTCGTCGCATAAAATGGACGCTCGTCCGCTCTGCCATGAACTCCTTCCAAGCGCTTCGTCCATGCTCCGTCCATAGACTCTGATCTTGATTTCTTCATCATCGAGCGCTGGTTCATCCTTGAACGCTGCATGAGCGCTCGTTCAAGTTCAGTTTGATGTGATTTTTCCATCTTTATCTCTTTTCCTCATTCCACTTTAGCATTATCTCTTTCTCAATTGAACTTAGCTCGACTTTGATCACTTTTTATCAGCATCTGAACCACATAACTGCACCTATAACACATAGAAAAGATTGCAAAAATGTAATATAATTCAAATAATCATAATTGCATATTAAGAACACATAAATTCACCAATTTTGCGATTAAACCGATAAAAACCTCACTTGCTCAATAACTCATTTAAACACTCGTTTTCTATGCAACATATACAAATATAGGGGGAAATCATTATGAAATATAGCATTATAAAACGTACAAAATCACCCTTAACAACTCCCCCACACTTAAACTTTTTCGTCCGAGCAAAACAAAAACAAGATAAAGGCTCGGAAAGAATATAAACACCTCAACACATATACCATAGACTCAATAAATCAGAAGTTCACCCGAGTGTGTGTGCATAGCCATAGAAAACTTCCACTAAATCCAAACTCGAATATTTCAAGCAAAACTAGCTAATACCCCCTTCAAACTAGTAATAAAAGATACTCATAAGATGCACCCTACAAAACGGAACATATCCCGAAAAGATGATAGAAAACATTTAAGACCTTTCCGACATACTTAGAGGATAAT
This sequence comes from Gentiana macrophylla, assembly GCA_026214975.1. NCBI lineage: Eukaryota > Viridiplantae > Streptophyta > Magnoliopsida > Gentianales > Gentianaceae > Gentiana > Gentiana macrophylla. The sequence goes on along the minus strand of CM047817.1, from coordinate 74,299,853 downwards.
CCTACTGACATATCCATCGGTTTATCTTTGGGGATAAGATTAACGATAACTAAGTCTCATTTCATTCTTTTCATAACAATTCTTAAGTTGATTCAATTGATTTCACATTTAAACACACATCAGAATAAGCTATTGCTCATCATAGCAGAATAGGACATTTCGAGATAATCCCCTACCTTACTCCAATCATAAGGCGACTTTTTCTAAGCGTCGTGAGCTTTTAGTCATCATAGTGGTATAGGACATCGTGGTATACCTACCTCACTCAAATCATCGACTAGCTTCCGACACACCCATTTTATTCATTTAATTCAACTTTTTCATTAACAACATTAGTTACGTGTTACTTATCACATTCAAACCTCTAGATATTCACAGTACATCGTACTTGGAACTAAATACAAACTATCATAAGTCTCACGATATGAACATTAGCACTAAGCACATGACATATAAGAAATCAAACATCACTAATCAAAAGGGGTATAACTTTATAATATAGCTCATCATTCACTATGGCTTCGTGAAAAATAATATCGGGTGAAACGTCTAACTTATGGAACATACGGCATACAACATCAATGAATATAACAAACCGAACAAAAACATGCATTGCTCACTCGAGACAAAACAAAAAAATTTAAAATTTAGCTCATTTTAGCATAGAAATAAAATCATGTAAGCAAATGTATAGATACATATCGACTTATCCCCTCCCCCACACTTAAATAACAACATGTCCTCATGTTGTGCGAGAAAATAAAAAGATAAGAAACTTAGGCGATTGTCGTTCAAATGTGGCAATTCGGGAAGTGGGCATGCTCAGAGATCAAAAGGCTCGATGAAAGCAGATGGTATGGACCATCCACCGGAAAAGCGATATCATCGAAAACTCACAAAAGCTAATGCAAATACCACACGCACACATGAAAAGCAAAGAAAAAAAAACCTCGGGGACACAAGGGATTATATCATGTCGCTCAAAAGCGATAAAGATAAAGATAAGAGGAAATCAATACAAAACAACACTTCGACCCTTTATAGAATTTGGGACGGGTGATGACAAAAACAAACACAATCCTAATAAAGCGAACTAAAACAACGAAAAAAAACTAAAGAAAGAAACTAATATAATAAGGGATATCTAGGATGCCTCTAGTAGCGCTAATGGTTATTGTCGTTAGCTCGACACATTTGAAGCTCGGCTGGATCGAGGCCATTTAACCTTTACGCCGACCACTACCTCGTTTAAGCTCCGGTCCATAGTGTGGGCTGCAGAAGCGACATCTAACACATGGGGTAAAATCTTTTATAACCTTCCAAACTCGTTTAATCTTCCCCATGGCTGATTTCTTTCTTCTCTCGATTCCTCTCGATGGCGTTTAAGCTTTTGCTCTTTTTCATACTCCTCCATATCCCAACTACTGCTAGAACCTGGCGATGAACCAATACCGTCATCCTCGGAGAATAAATCGGATGAAAACTCACCAAATTCATTGACCTCTATAACACCACATCCGAGAATATTGAGAAATTTAACAATCAAAGGTTTTCTTTAGGTTCACCAATGTAGTGCTTGCACCTTTGACCATTAACTCAAAGCGGTTGATCTGGATAACGCGTAGTTCTAGAACACCTCCGGGAATGATTTGGAGAATCTCAAAAGGACCGGACCAACGTGTTCTCAACTTCCGAGGAAACAAATGTAACCTAGAATTGTATAAGAGAACTTGCTCGCCGACCTGGAATTCTCTCTTCTTTATCTTGGCGTCATGGAGTAGTTTCATCTTCTCTTTACTAATCTGGCGCTTTCATAAGCCTGGAGTCTAAATTCATCCGGCTCATGCAGCTCTTTGCAATCGATGTTTCCCACGAGGATTGGGAATCGAAGTTCAAAAACCGTAGCCCAATACGGCTGTGCTCTAACTCATTGGCGAGATGGCATGGCTTACCGTAAACCATTTGATATGGCGATGTACCCATAGGGTCTTATAGGCGATCCTATATGCCCAAAGTACATCGTCCAACTTCGAACTCCAGTCTTTTCTATGACTATTCACCGTCTTCTCCAGGATTTTCTTAAGACTCGGTTGCTTCGCTCAACTCGACCACTAGTCATCGGATGATATGGTGTGCCGATTTTATGGCGAACACCATACTTCTCGAGACTTTTTCCAAAGGTCGGTTGCAAAAGTGTGTCCTTTCATCGCGATCAAGGCACGTGGACATCCAAACCTCACAAAGATGTTCTTCTTGAAATTTCATGACCGTTTATGATCATTGTGAGGAGTGGCAATTGCCTCCACCCATTTGAAACATAGTCAATGAGACTAAGATGTATTTGTTGCCACAAGATGATGGGAATGGTCCCATAAAATCGATGCCCCAAACATCAAAGACTTCGCATTCAAGGATGGGTTTCAACGGCATGTCAAACCGCCTTGTCAAAGCTCCGGTTCTTTGGCAGCGATCACAAGCTTTCTGAAAGCTTCCGTGTCCTTGAAGATTGTGGGCCAATAGAAACCGGATTGGAAGATTTTGGCAGCGGTTTTCCACGGACCAAAGTGACCACTGTGGGTCCACTATGGCATTGCTCGATTATATCGTGTTGCTCGGATTCAGGAACACACCTCCTCAAACCAAACCATCTTACTGAGATCTTGAAGAGGTAAGGTTCATCCCAAACGAAAAACTTCATATCAGAGAAGAACTTTCTTCTTCTCTTGATAAGACATTCGGGATCAAGGTAACGGGCATGAAGGTAGTTCACAATGGAAGAGTACCATGGAACATCAGGAGGACAACCGTCTATCAACATGATGTTTTCTAGAGGAAAGTAAAGATCTATATCATCAGGATCACCCTTTTCCTCACTTAACATCCTAGAAACATGATCCGCCACTACATTCTCACTGCCCTTTTGTCCTTAATTTGAGCGTCAAACTCTTGTAGGGTCGGTATCCAACGCGATGGCGCGGTTTAGCATCCTTTTAGTCATCGGATACATAAGCGGCGTGATCAGTCCCACGACCACTTGAGCACCTAGCAAGTAACTACGGAACTTGTCCATAGCAAACACTACGGCCAATAATTCCTTTTCGGTAGTCGTATAGTTAACTTGCGAGGATTCAACGTGTGGGTGGCGTAATAGATAGGTGGAACTTTCCTTTGATGCGATGTCCTAAGGCGCACCAACGACATAGTTGGATGCATCGCACATAAGCTCAAAAGGCAAGTTCGATCTGGCGATATAAGGATTGGAGCGGATATTAACCGATTCTTGAGCTCCCTAAGCGCGTGCTTGCGGTTGTCATCGAAATTGAACTCAACGTCTTCCTTTAGTAAGGTAGGCGAGGGGGCTTGGCGATCTTTGAAAAATCCTGGATGAACCTCCATAGAAACCGACATGTCGAGGAAACCTCGACTTCGCGTACATTCTTAGGATAATTCATCTTCTCAATAGCTTCAACCTTGGCCCTATCAACTTCTATACCTTTGGCGGACACTTTGTGGCCAAGAACTATCCCTCATCGACCATAAAATGGCACTTTTCCCAATTGAGTACTAAGTCCTTTTCCACACATCTAGACAACACACGATCAAGATTATCGAGGCAATCATCGAAGGATTGACCAAAGACCGAGAAATCATCCATAAAAATCTCCATGCACTTTTCAACTAGCCCGTCAAAGATTGCCATCATACACCTTTGAAAGGTGGCGGGCATTCTGAGAGACCAAATGGCATTCGCTGTGAGGCGAATGTCCCGTAAGGGCAAGTGAAAGTGGTCTTCTCTTGGTCAACATGATCGATGGGTATCGGAAGTATCACGAATATCCATCCAGGAAGCGATAGAATCGTGCCTGCTAGGCGCTCAAGCATTTGATCAATGAATGGAAGGGAAGTGATCTTTCATGGTTACCTCATTGAGCTTGCGATAATCGATCTGAACTCGGTAACGGTGACAAGTCTCAATGCAATTTCCTCTCCCTTCTCATTCTTCTCAATCGTAATTCCACCCTTCTTGGGAACTACCTGAGTCGGGGAAACCCATTCACTATCCGCGATGGCATAAATGATTCCCATGTCCAGAAGTTTGATGATTTCCTTTTTAACAACTTCTTGCATGTGAGGGTTAAGCCTCCTTTGGGGCTGTCTTACACATTTAGCACCCTCACTAGTCTTGATCTTGTGCATGCAGATGTCAGGAGATATTCCTCGGATATCTCCTACTTGCCAACCAAATGCTTTTTCATTACGTTTCAAGACGTTGATTAATTTCATCTCCTCTATACGAGACAGCTTGGCGGATATAATCAATGGAAGCCTGTCACCTTCTCTTAGAAACACATACTTTAGATGTTTAGGCAACGGCTTCAGCACTAAATCTGTAGGGGGATCTTCTAAACTTGACTTGAGATCTCCACTTTTCAACTCGATATCACTAAGTTTACTCTGTGGTCCCACCGCCAAAGCTTCTCCTTCTAACAATTCTTCCTCAAAGTCAGCTGCTAATTGATCTAGATTAACCACACCATGGCTATTCAGATTATCGATCAATCGCTCATATTCGCTTCCACGCCTTGACTTGCTCGTCCATACAGTCATTGAAGTCATGAAATGACTCCTCAATGGAAAAGCCGGTTGGAGAACCAGAGGGTACTTGAATAGATTTAGAGACACTATAGCTCACCTCTTGGTCACCCACTCGGATAGTTACTTTCCCACCATCACAATCGATGAGGGATCTAGCTGTAGATAGGAAAGGTCTTCCAAGAATCAGAGGGACATTTTCATTTTTCTCCATATCTAAGACATACCAGTCAACGGGAAAGGTAAACCTACCAACTTGAACCAATACGTCCTTTAGGATCCCTGAGGCTTTTTTTGAAGATCTATCAGCGAACTGCAAGTTCATGGTAGTGGGTTCTAGAAGACTTTGTAAACCAGGTTTGCTTGCAAATAGATAATGGCATCAAGCTTATGGATGCACCAGGTCACATAAAGAATTTGGAAAGACTAGGCCTCCCATCCGCAGCGTGAGCACAAATTTTCCGGGGTCACCTCTTTTGATTGGTAAGTGCGGATAATTGATCATTGAACAATCCTCACCAATTGCCGATCCATTTACGCTAACTTCTTCTTGAAGAAACAACATCCTTTATGAATTTGGTGTACTTAGGCATCTCTACCAAGACATCGACAATGGAAGATTAACTGAGTATTTTCAACAAATTAAGCACCTTTTCATACTTCTTATCTTCGCTCAATGGGATGTTGCTCTTTCTAGGTGGAAAGGAAGCTTTTTCAAATCCTCCTCGGAAAATACTTTCTTCGAGGCGAACTAACGGCCTTGTCTTCCAAATCTTTCCATCGAACCGTCTTTTCATTCTTTTTTTGTTAGTCGGGGATCAACCACGACTATCATTTAACTTATCATTCCTCGAGGATCGGCCACACGAGGATCCTCAAATGTTTCACTTCTCAGGGGAACAGCCACCTGAGGACTTCCAATTGATTCTTTATTCCTCGAGGATCAGCCACTTGAGGAATCTCAACTCTTTCTTCTATCAGGGGATCAGCCACCTGATTTTCCTTCTGCAGCCAAGGGGATGATGGGTGCTCAACTTCCCCTCCTGCCTTACCAATGGCAGGAGGGGCTAGTGGTTTCCCTGGAAGCCAGGGGAGCACCAACTTGAGAACCACTTCTCAAATTCATTGCACGGCCTCTTCTACCGTCACGGAGGTGAAGGTACCAGTCGGTGCATTGGCTCTTTGCTTAAATCGGCCTGGCGACTTGACCGCCTCTTGGATTCTTTTCCGTGAAGTGGGCAACCGCCTGACGGGTCAGAGGCTAAGCGCTCACCAATTGCCCGATTTGCCCTCAAGACTTTTTATTGTCCTACTTTGCTCCTCCAACTTGGTTTGAAATTGTTGGATTGGGAGGGGCCTTGAGAGTTCGATGATTTTGAGGAGAGGTGATTGGGTGATTTGGAAATGTAGAATTAGAATTGGCGGGCCAATTTCGATTGAACTTTCTCGGGTTGGAAAAATTTGAGCTTTGGTTACGAACATAACCAGGGTTTCTATTGAAATTTGAATTCGGATTAAATCCTGCAGATTGATTAAACCCTTGTTTTGGAAGCTGATACGGCCGAGAATTGGTTATTGAATCTCTGATTTGTCTGGCCAGAGAAAGCATTGACTTCCGCATTCTGCCCAATCATGGGACAGAAGCGAGCCGTGTGCCCCATGCTATCACATACTTGGCATGTGATTGGATTATGCTGTCCATAGTCATGAACAGCATTGACTTGCTGAGCAGAGGGGGAAGAAAATTGACATTGGCGGTCATATGGCGGTCGGCGACATGCTTCTGTCTGAGAACTTGAGAGTTACGTGAAAGTGAAAGAGCACGATAACTTTCGGGTAAGGGCGGTGTGAGAGAGGCTGTCAGTTGAGAAGGTGCCATCTGCTTTTGCAGTATGGCAACAAGACTTTGCATAGTCACCTCTTCGACCTTGGGAGGGGGAGGAGGTGCTTGGATGGCTTGATAAGAGGGGGCGTAGTTATATTTGGCAATGTCCTCGAACAACGCCCACCCCTCATCAGGTGTTTTCTTGAGAAATGCCCCACCAGAGGAACTATTGACCATGCCCTTGGTGAGCTCGGTCAATCCACTTTGAAAAAGTATGGACTTGCCTTTGCTTTGGCAAGCCAAGATGGGGACACTTTCGTAGGAGAGACTTAAACCTCTTCCACGCCTCAAAGAATGACTCATTTTCCCGGTGACGGAATGTGAAGATTTCGTTGAGACAGTGAAATGCTGTTTTTAAGGAGGAAAGTATTGACTTAGAAATTCCTTCTCGAGCTCCGCCCACGTAGTGATGGATTCGAGAGGGAGAGAGTGATACCACTCAGTGCCTCCCCGTAAGGAAAATGGAAATAGTTTAAGCTTGATGGCGTCCTCACTTACACCTTGGATACGGGTAGTACCGCATATTTGCAGAATGTGTGTAAGTGAGTGTGGGGTTTTCAGATGGGAACCCATGGAAAATTGATGCATCTTTGCATCATCCGAATAAGTCCGGGTTTAAGCTCGAAGTTTGGAGCGATAATGGTAGGCATGCGATAGCCGGGTTGATGGTATTTATACCGGGCATGGCATAGTCGGCCAACGTCCGTCTATCTTCCGCTGCCATTATTACTATTCTTTCGATTTCTCCTGAAAGATATTGCTCAAATTCTTGATCTAGAGCGTTTCCTTCGTCGAAACGAAGTCTCCGCCTATTGGGTCGGACTATGGTCCGCTCGGGGTCAGGGGAATAGATTAGTGGTCCCTTATGACTACGAGTTTGCATAAACCGAACACCAACTCAATGTGTTGAGCAAGAAAGGATAGAAAGTGACGAATGGACAGATCAGACAGAGGGAAAGGATAACTAAACCTAGAGGAATCAAAAACTACGAAACTTAACTACGAAAAATTTAAAACAGAAAAACAGAAAATACTAAAAAGGCAAGAAAAAAAAACGTGTTGAAATCTTCTGAGCCCAAAATGGAAGGGAAAACAGTGGATTTTGACCTCGAAAACGGTGTCGGACGGCCTCCGGCGTCTGCCATGTCGTCGGCGTCGGAACGAGCTTTCCGAATTGGGGTCCTGCGCGCCAAACGGACACTCGAGCCAAAAGTTATGGCCAAAATACTATCAAGTGCTAAAATGGACCCTTTTATCCTAAAATTTGATCGTGAAAGGTGTGGAGTCAGATGATTCAACCTAAGAAACCTACCTACGACACTTACCTACGAAAAAAACAGAAAACCTAATTGAAATAAAAATAAAAACTAATGGCAGACAGGACAGACGGGCGTCCAATTAACTGGACGGGCGTCCTCCTGGAGGAAGAACTGGACGGGCGTCTGTATGACCAGACGCTCGTCCAACTGGAACAGATTCGAACAGAGAGCAGAAAAAGAAACGATAACAGAAAACAGAGACTAAAACTCAAAAACAAAAGTCTATACTACAACTAACAAGAACAAATATTAATTAACAGAAAAAGCGAATAAGTAAAAACAACTAAATCACCAACGAAAAACAGAAATAGAAACAAAAACCTAACCTAAATTACTAATGAAAAACAAAAACTAGACAACCGTCCGGTTCCCCGGCAATGGCGCCAAAAACTTGTCACGGATTTTATTAACACAAACAAGTAATTAAATTTATAAATCCGGTATTCCCCAAGTGTAGGGATCGTAGTATAGCGATTAATACCGCAGTCGATCTCAGGGAATCGGAGGTTGTGGATCCTAGTTTTTATTCCTAAACTAACTATTGTCACGAGAATCTAAACTAAGCAGAAAACTAATTTAAACAAATATGCATAAAAGGAACTAGGCAGAGGATTGAATCAATGCTAGGCAAGATTGAAAGCAATAAAGACTAACTAAGTCGCAGAAAAATAAAATAAACTAAACTAAGCTAAGCAATTCGAGTCAAGTGATTTAAATCAAATTTTAACGAACGAACAAGCAATTGTTCCACCTATCCTATCAACGTTTGATACTAATTCGGATTATTTCGTGATCTCTACTCAAGTTGTGATTCACCTATCTAAGGCATGAACACCTACTTTCGTAGACAAGTTCGTTTTCTAATCCTCGATCTTTCGATTAAAGATTAAGTCTTTCTAACCTAGGCGTGAAATCTTTCAATTTCTAACCTAGAGATTCAATCTAATAACTTTCGTTGTGATTAGATTAAAAGTCTAAACTTTTATCATGGTATTCTAAGGTTAACATGACTTTCATCAAGCAAACAATAAACAAAGGCACGGATCTTTCGATATAGCATGCAATCAACATATAAAAACATGATAAAAGTAACAACTTTAATAGACACTCACAAAATAATCACGAACTAGAGATCAAACTGTTGAAACGGACGGCTTCACAACGCTCGTTCAAGGAGGATTTAGCCTCCTAGCATCCTTTGCACATCGAATTGTTGAATAAAAAGTACATGGAATTAATTAATCTAACCTAGGAATTTAAAGGCATAAAATTTGATAAAAGTAGTAAAGAACCGCAGCCAAGCTGCTCCTAAAATTTTAGGGTTTTTAATTGTAATTTATGTTGAAGGAAATCCATTTGCTTATATAGAGTTTTAGGTCGGTCTTTGCTAAAGTCGGCAATGTGGACGCTCGTCCATAAAATGGACGCTTCGTCCGCTCTGCCATGAACTCCTTCCAAACGCTCGTCCATGCTCCGTCCATAGACTCTGTACTGATTTCTTCATCTGGAACGCTGGTTCATCCTTGAACGCTGCATGAACGCTCGTTCAAGTTCAGTTTGATGTGATTTTTCCATCTTTATCTCTTTTCCTCATTCCACTTTAGCATTATCTCTTTCTCAATTGAACTTAGCTCGACTTTGATCACTTTTTATCAGCATCTGAACCACATAACTGCACCTATAACACATAGAAAAGATTGCAAAAATGTAATATAATTCAAATAATCATAATTGCATATTAAGAACACATAAATTCACCAATTTTGCGATTAAACCGATAAAAACCTCACTTGCTCAATAACTCATTTAAACACTCGTTTTCTATGCAACATATACAAATATAGGGGGAAATCATTATGAAATATAGCATTATAAAACGTACAAAATCACCCTTAACAATATCCTTAGGGTTGGGGCTGCTGCTGTATTTATAGAGTGCTAAGTCGGTTAGGGTTTAAGTCGGCACCGGACGCTCGTTCAAGATTATATGGACGCCCGTTCAAGATGCCTTAGACGCTATCAAGACGCTCGTCCAGATTCCGTCCAAACTCTCTGTTCAACTTTTCTTCCCTGGACGCTCGTCCGAATTACCAGACGCCCGTCCACATTGGACGCTGCATGGACGCTCGTCCAAATTGATGCAGAACGGATTCCTTGATATTTCCATCTTTATCTTGATTGATTTCTTTCCTTATCTCTTTTATTTTCCCATATCTTTGATTGATCCTCTCTCATCTCGAAATTAAGCCTCCTAAAAGATAAATAAACATTGCAAAATGTAATGAAATCCAAATAATCATAATTAAATCAATTAAACACTTAAAATAACCAATTTTACAAATAACCATATTAAAATGACATTTACTTAATAATTACACTTAAACCCTTAATTCTTATATAAATTATGCAAATGTGGGGAAAATAATAATGAAATATACCCTTAATAATCATATAAATATGGCCTTAACAACACCCCCACACTTAGCTTTTTGTACGTCCTCGGACAAAACAATCAAAACTATCGCTCAACTTTCATGTAATCCAAATAGATCCCTAACTCACGTAACAAAAGATACAACAACTATAGCAAACAGTACCATCACAGAGATAGATTCAGTGTATGTGTGACAAGCCCTTTTCAAATTTAACAAGCCTTCCAAAGAAATATCCTCTCAAAAATCCAATGACTATCCTAGATATAGGCAGTAATAGCTCCACTCAAAGCCTTCCCACGCACTCAGTAGGATAATCCCTACAAAGATATCATGCGGTTCTACTGGTATAAGATCCATGATAACAAAGACTTCACTTTATTTTTACTCATCATTTTCAAAAATTTTCAAATTTGACGCATATCAGAATGAGCTCTTACCCATCATAGTAGAATAGGATGTTTCGTGATAACACCCTACCTTACTCAAATCATAAGGTAGCTTCTCCTGACTGTCGTGAGCTTTTGGTCATCATAGTGGAATAGGATGTTTCGAGATAATGCCCTACCGCACTCCAATCATAAACCAGCTTCCGACAAACGTATTTATTATGATTGCTTATTCATTCTTTTCTTCAAGACATAAGTTACATCTCACTTATCACATTCAAACTTTATGATATTCACAGCACACGGGCTAACTAAGGTGTTACTATACTAACCTTCCTAAGGTAAATCACTAAAATAATGAAAGGATATAGTTCAAAAATCCTGCATCAATATCAAAGGCTCTCGTGAACGTGAAAAAATGAATACTAGCTCCATGAAAGTAAAGACATGCTATAATTATCTCACTAAGTCACATACTATCATCGTTAGAAAACTACAACTAGCAAGCATTCAGTTTCAATCATATGCTCGAGATTCACAAAAATTTAAATTTAGTGGAAAATTTAACATTCACTATTCACTCATATTTCAAAGGATATAGCATGAAAACATACCCAATTTACCCCCCCACACTTAAATCACATTATGTCCGCAGAATGTGCAAATAAAAGAAAAAGAAACTTAGCTGGTTTCAACAGTGGTTGTCGGATGAAAGTTGGCGAGAGAGGTCAGCCGGAGCATGAAGCGTACCGCTACAAACTTGAATAGGCAACTTGGACATAAAAGCTTGCGAACACTGCTCAAAAGTATACGCCACACTCGACATACCATATAATCTCGGGTACACGGGTATATGAGCAACACATAACACAAAACACTTACAATGAATGTAGGAGGAATAACCATCAACACATAATCAACTAAAGTACTACTTCTAAAACAATAAAACAACCTAAGAAGAAAAAAAAAACAAAGAACTAGGTTGCCTCCTAGGAGCGCTCGTTTAATGTCAATAGCTTGACACAAATTTCAAAAGATCAACCTGGATCGGGCCACTTTGGTTTAACAGCCGCCACCTCAGTATCGGAATCAGGAGCACTGGGGCGGAAATGATTTTCACCACAACAACAAGTCAAGTGCGCAATAAGATCATTAAACTTTTCTCTCCAAACTACACTGACTCTCTTCTTCGTGTTCTTGCGGATGATAGGCATAGGTGTGCTAACCTGCTCAGGGGTCTCAGGAGAAGGTTCCTCACAGGTAGGGGTAAGAATGTCATCATCTGACTCAAAGAAATAAGATGGAATCTCTTCACAAATCAGGACATCTGTACTCTCATCTCTTCTTTGGAAATAAAGAGTCTCAGGCTTTTCCTTTGGTTGCCCAAAATATTTCTTAAGTCGATGGCCATTCACTTTAAAAGCTTGATTACCATACCCGTTCAAAGTAATTACTCCACTTGGATTAACCTCGAGAATCTCAAAGGGACCAGACCATCTAGACTTGAGTTTACCCGGAAACAGTGAAGTCTAGTATTATAGAGTAAAGCCATTTCACCAACTTTGAATTCTCGGTCCTTGATCTTAGCGTCATGGAGCATCTTCGTTCTTTCCTTGCTAAGCTTAGCATTCTCGTGACATGACTGAGTCCGAATTCGTCGAGCTCGTTCAATTGTAACAACCGTTTCTCCCCACAGAGTGGCTATCGAAATTTAAGAATTTAATTGCCCGTAAAGCTCTGTGTTCAAGTTCGACAATGTAAATGACAAGCTTTGCCATAGACCATTTGGAAGGGTGACGTGCCTATCGGGTTTTAAATGCGAGACGATAAGCCCACAATGCGTCATCCAACTTAAGACTCCAATTAGATCGATTATTGTTCACGGTCTTCTCTAAAATTCTTTTCAAGCTCTGGTTGCTTACCTCGACTTGGCCACTAGTCTGGGGATGATATGGTGTACCAACTTTGTGTTTGACACCATATTTTTCAAGGATTTTATCAAGCGGCGCATTGCAAAAATGGGTACCTTCATCACTAATGAGTGCTCTCGGACATCCGAATCTGGTAAAGATATTCTTTTGCAAGAATTTCTTCACGACTTTATGATCATTAGTTTGGGTGGCTATTGCTTCAACCCACTTGAAAACATAGTCGACACAAACGAGGATATATTTATTACCGCACGAAGATGGAAAGGGTCCCATAAAATCTATGCCCCAAACGTCGAAAACTTCGCATTCAAGAATGGGCTTAAGTGGCATTTCCATCCTACTACTCTGCCGTCCGGTTCTCGGCACCTATCACAACCTTTACAAAAGGCTTCGCATCCTTAAGCAGAGTCGGCCAGTAGAATCCAGCTTGAAGGATCTTTGCAACCGTCTTTGGTGTTCCATAGTGACCTCCGGTAGGACCGCTATGGCATTGTTCTAGGATATCCCACTGATCATGCTCAGGAACACACCGTCGAAGCAACCCGTCTTTACAGATTCTGAACAAATAAGGATCTTCCCATACGAGATATTTAAGATCAGAAAAGAACTTTTTCTTCTCCTGATACGTCATATCCTCTAAATGACCACTCGCTAAATAGTTGACGTAGTCAGCATACCACGGCCTAACCGTTTCAAGCTTCATCAATTGCTCAGTCGGAAAATCAATGCCTATATCATTGTGATTCTCTGCACCCTCATTTACTAGGCGAGATAAATGATCAGCCACAATATTCTCACTACCTTTCTTATCTTTAATCACAAGGTCAAACTCTTGTAAAATCAGAATCCATCGAAGTAACCTTGGTTTTGCATCTGCTTTGTCCATAAGGTAGCGCAAGGCTGCATGGTCGGTCCAAACAACAACTTGAGACCCTAGAAGATAACTTCTAAACTTGTCAATGGCAAAAACAACAGCTAAGAATTCCTTCTCAGTTGTGGTATAATTGCATTGAGCCGGGTTCAAGGTGCGGCTCGCATAATAAATGGGCCTGAACCTTTTATCAACTCTTTGACCTAAAACTGCGCCTACGGCGTAATTAGAGGCATCGCACATCAACTCGAAAGGCTTGGTCCAGTCAGGTGCAACTAAAATAGGGCACTGATAAGCTTGTCTTTCCAGACAATTGAAAGCTTCTTTGCACTTCGCATCGAACAAGAAATCTACATCATCTTTAAAAGATTTGATAAAGGCTTGGCGATGGTAGAAAAATCTTTAATGAAACGCTTTGTAGGAAGCCAACATGACGTAGAAAACCTCGTACCTCTTTTCCTTTGTCTTAGGTACGTCATCCTTTCAATGGCTTCGACCTTAGCCTTATCAACTTGAATACCAAAGATTGGACACCTTATGTCCCAAAACGATTCCTTCGCTCTACTAGAAAATGGCATTTTTCCCGCTTAAGCACCGATTTTTCTCAACACACCGTTGGAGTACCATATCTAGATTCTTTAAGATTTCATCAAAGCTATCATTGAGATCGAGAAGTCATCCATGAAGACCTCCATGCACCGCTCCACAAGTCCATCAAAATGGCCAACATGCACCGTTGAAAAGTCGCGGGTGCGTTGCATAGGCCGAATGGCATTCTGCGAAAAGCAAAAGTACCAGATGGACACGTAAAAGTTGTCTTCTCTTGGTCATTAGGATCAATGGCTATCCTGGAAGTAGCCGAATAGCCATCAAGGAAACAATAATACTTATGACCACTCAGTCGTTCAATAAGCTGGTCAATGAAGGGTAGGGGAAAGTGGTCCTTAGCAGTAACCTCGTTATGTCTACGATAGTCAATGCAGACTCTATAGCCTGTCACGAGTCGTAAGGCAACTTCCTCCCCTTTTTCATTCTTTTCGACTGTGATTCCGCCCTTCTTTGGCACAACTTGAGTAGGGCTGACCCACTCGCTATCGGCGATTGCATAGATGATGCCCATGTCAAGCCACTTTATCACTTCTTTCTTGACAACCTCCCGCATATGCGGATTCGCCTCTTCTCGAGGTTGTCTAACCTTTTAGCTCCCTCCTCCGTTCGGATTTTATGCATGCATACATCCGGGCTGATTCCTCGGATATCACCCACTTGCCATCCGAACGCGAGGATATTCTTTTTAAGCACTTCTATCAGCTGTGCTTCTTGCTCAGGGTCGAGTTTCGAAGAAATGATCAAAGGCAATTTATCTCCATCCTTAAGAAAGATATACTTAAGGTGTTTCGGAAGCGGTTTGAGCTCTAAATCAGTAGGTGGTTGCTCAATACTAGACTTTAACGGGCCACCTTTCTCTTTATGAGCTTGGAATGGTTGACTAAAGAATAACTCATCTTCCCGAGGCTCAACCCCAGAAAGGTACTGGATCAAATCATCCATCGGAATCCTCCGGTCAACACTTGCTTCCTTTTTCTTGTGATCGATCATTTTTCTTAACTCTTCGTCTTTAAGCTCTTCTGCCAGCTCTTCCCAATCATCTACTTCCCAATGAGTAGCTTCTCTCCAAAAGTCTACCTCGTCCCAACTACCCATCAGAGCTTCTTCTTCACCAGGGATGAAGTCTTCTCGACTCGATTCTTTGAAATCATCGTTTGTTGCTGGGCATCTCCATGCTTCTAACTCATTAACAGGCTCAGTGTGAGCGAGTGAAGATGACTCGTCAATGACTACGGGCTGTAATGAATTAGAAGATGGTCCACTGATCATTGGATCTTCAATGTCCATGACTTCAAAAACACCTATCTCTCAACAACTCTCTCGCTTCTTCAGAGTAGGCATCTTTTTCGTCCTCATAGATAGCTTCGACAAACGATATTTCATCAATTACGGCTCTTTCAGGATATGTCCCTCGGGTGAAGGTAACGGATGTGTCATCGACTCTAAGAGTAATCTGTCCCTTTGCGAAGTCGATGAGAGCGTTAGAAGTGTCTAAAAGGTTCGGCCTAGAATTAGAGGCATCTCGCTTATCGGTGGATAGTCTAGAATAACCCGATCGGTAGGGAAGACTAAATGTTCAACTTGAAGGAGAACATTAGCTACACAACCGCTCGCGATCCCGCTAGATTTATCTACCATCCAAGAGAAATCGGGCGTTCGCATCCTTTTATCTAACCCGAGCTTTTTGCATACGTTTAATGGCATCACATTAATAGAGGCCCCGAGTCGCATAAGACATTTTCGAACAAATGGCCTTCGATCTCACGAGGAGATTGAAGGTCCGCCAGTGGTCACCTCGCTTAATAAGCGACTTTTCGTGAAACCATCGCGCAATCTTCACGTAGCACCTCTTCACCCATCCCCAAGCTTTCTCTTACTCCCACGTGAATTCTTTAAGATACTTAGAGCATTTAGGCATTTCGGTTAATACCTCGGCTAAGGGCATACTAACTTGAGTGTCTCTAAGCATCCTCTCACTCCAAAGATACTTGCTTGTCATTAGTCAGGGCTTTCTCTTTCCTTTTTGAGGATAAGGAAGGGCTTTATCATTCCTCGTAGCTTGATTCTTTATCGCCTCATCCTCCCTATCCTTCCATCTTACGAACTTTTCTTTCTTTTTCTTAGTCGTGGGTACCGCCTTGACTTTCCTTTCTTTCCTCGTCATCGTAATTATTTTCGTCCTCCGAAGAATTGTCACTAAGCTCCTCATCGTTGCTTT
Organism: Gentiana macrophylla; assembly: GCA_026214975.1. Classification (NCBI taxonomy): domain Eukaryota; kingdom Viridiplantae; phylum Streptophyta; class Magnoliopsida; order Gentianales; family Gentianaceae; genus Gentiana; species Gentiana macrophylla. The sequence goes on along the minus strand of CM047817.1, from coordinate 74,283,606 downwards.
CTCCGGCATGTGATTTACGATTTCCCCTCCCGAACTCATGGCGTCGGGAGGGGCTACTCGCTTCCGACATCTTGCCGGATTCACCTTCTTACCACTTCTCAGCGTTACTTCATTCAACTCCTCTTCTTGTCCATACTCCCACCGAGGTGTAATGGCGGTGCAAACATTCACATCACTTTCTGATTTCTCTCGGTATAACTCGGAAGTTTACCGTGAGGTTTGCTTGCTTGTTTGGTCTCCGCCATCGACCAACTTGTCTCTCAATAGCTTTAACACTAGTAGACGAGTCTTCACCATGTCTACCAACTCATCAAATTTGTGTTGAGGGACACATGAGGTGGTATGATTTTGAGTTTGGTTCCATCCTCCTTGAGGCCTTTGGGAGTTGGGGAGTCTGTCCTTTGATAGTTTGAGTTGAAAGAATTCGAATTTGAAGGGCCAGTGGTAACTTGGCTTGATTAAAGTTTTGTCGTTGAAATCCTGAGTAGTTCTGGCTTTGATTGAAGTTTCGGAAGGGTTGGTTTTGATTATCCATTAAATTTACTTCTTCCGTCATCTCCGTTCCTACCTGCATTCCCATATCAGAAGGCTACGTCTGAAGATTGGCCAGCTGCTTGCTTATCAATTCCATATGAGCAACCAACAGCTTTGTATCGGGATCGCTTGCATGACCTTCTTTCTTAACAACATTGGTCTTCTTGGGAGTCGACCACATATTGTTCTTGGCGATGGTCTCACCACTCTCTGTGGCGATCTCATCACCTCCCCTAAGAAGGATCCATGAGTGTGGAGTCAAGATAGTCTCTATTAGGTTGAGAGACACCTCTATAAAACGATTCCAAAGAACTCATGTCTCGTCATATCCGTGATTGGGGCATTTCCTCATCAAGAGATTCAATCTCTCCCAAGCTTTGCCAGCAGCCTCATCCTCCATTGCTCAAACGTAGCTATTTCCCGTTTCATCTCCATAATCTTGCCTGGTGAAACCCACTTGAGAGCGAAGGCTCTTTTGACATCATTCCATGTATGGAGAGAATGATGTGCCAACGATTTAAACCACCGACTTGCTTCACCTTTCAAAGCAAAAGGAAATAGCTTTAACTTGACTATCTCGTAATCAACACCAGGATAATGGCCGCTTCATGATTTGTACGAATGTGGATAAGAAGTCGTGTGGATCTTCCTAAGCAGTACCATGGAAAGAGCTATTCTGAACTAGAGCAACTACTCCGTTCTTTAGATCAAAGTTCACTCCTCCCATGTCAGGAGGACGAATGGGTCTATGCCCCTCGAGAAAATCTTGATTTAGATATGGGGTGTAGGGTCTGGTTCGATTGATTAAGTGGTTTTGTCTAAATTGTTGAAGTTGTTGATTTATGCCGACTTGTTGATTCTGTTGTTCTTTGCGGGCAGGCTTGCATCTCTTTGAAGGATTAAATTTAAGCGATCTTGGGGATCGTGGATTTGGAATGGAGGATCTTGATCTCGCCATTATGTCCGAATCGGGAAAAGCCTCCTTCTAAAAATAGATCGTTCGTGCTCGGGATCGAAGATTAGAAGTCCTTCTTACTTACTTCGCTTGCATAAACCAGAGAAGCGAGCAGGAAGAAATCAACCTTAGGGTTATGAGAAGCGAGTTTAAAGAATATTGGAGGATTTAGAAATGTAGAAAGATAGAAGAGCAGAGAAAAGAAAAGTGGAATTTTAGTGGATCGAATCGGCGTTCAGTGTACGTGGACGCTTAGTTCGAGAGGATTCGTGAAGTGAACGACGTTGAGTAATCGGCGGCGTTCGAGAAGACAGATGAAGCGACGGGCGGGCGTCAGTATGGGTGAACGCTGCGTTGTAAGGCTTTAGTATTTTTTTATTTTTTTTTATTTTAGAAAATATATAGAACCGAAATGGAAAAGAAACCTACCTACTAAAAGTTTAAAAACAAGAAAAACACTAAGACGGTAAAAAAGCGTGTTGAAATCTTCTAGGGCCAAAATAGAGGGAAAACAGTGGATTTTGACCGAAAACGCACTGAACGGCCTCACGGCGGTTCACCACGTCGTCGGCGTCGGAACGAGCTTTCGAATTGGGGTCCTACGTCCAAACGGACACTCGAGCCGAAAGTTATGGTCAAAATACTACCGCGTGCCCTAACGACCCCTTTTGACACAGAAAATTGTCCTAAATAGAATCCGACAACCGTTACGACTCCCCGGAAACGGCGCCAAAAACTTGTTCGGTAAAAACGAGTTTTACAATTTATAACCGAAACACCCCAAGTATAAGGATCGTAGTATAGGATGTTAACGGGTCGTCCTAAGGGAGTGGAATGTTTATCGAATTCAAGTATAAACCTATATCGATTATGTCACAATTATTAACTAAACTAAGGTTGAAACTAACTAAAACCTAAACCTAAGAATTGAAACTAAAACAGGAATAAAAACAAGCAGAAAATAAGAAAAGCAGAAAAGACGGACGAGCGTTCACTTTGATGAACGAGCGTCTGGAAACTAAATCTAATGGACGAGCGTCTGCTATTGCGGACGAACGTCCGATTACGAACTGAAGCAGAAAAGTGCAGGAAAACAGCAGGAAATTAGGGTTTATAAAACTAGAACTTAAACTAAGCTTAATCTAAACGATTCGATTAATAAACAATAAAGGAAAACACAGCAAGGCGACTAGGTTCCACCTATCAACCAACAATCCAACTAGACGGTGATTAAAAAGACATAGTTTTTAGTAGTGATTTATTCACGAATTCAATTAAATTTCTTCAACCAAATTCTAGGGTTTCGTTTATCTTTTCAAACAAACTAAACATGCAATCAAAACGAAATCACAAGATTGTTTCCAAACTCTTACTCAACTAAACATGCTTAATCTCTTACAACACGAATAATTGCATTACTTTGAACAAAATAGAACTTAAATAATATATTTTCATATATTAATCCAAGCATCAAATATAAATAGATCGTTTCATCAAATTCATAATCCAATAAAACATAACAATGCAAAACAGATCCAAAGTAATGAAAAACTATGAATTAACTCACTACTCATCTAGTATCGAATTCCTCTAGTTGGTTGTGTTGTTGATAAGCTTCCTCCGTCGACTCACTGCAAGGCTTTTAGCCAACAATCATGTTGAAGATGATTGTTGAGTTGGAGAAGTTCATCTCTGTGTAAAAGTGGTTTTTGGGGGCGCAGCTTGGGAGAAAATTGCGATCTCAATATTGTGTAAAAGTATATCCTTAGGGTTGGGGCTGCTGCTGTATTTATAGAGTGCTAAGTCGGTTAGGGTTTAAGTCGGCACCGGACGCTCGTTCAAGATTATATGGACGCCCGTTCAAGATGCCTTAGACGCTATCAAGACGCTTCGTCCGATTCCGCCCAAACTCTCTGTTTCAACTTTTCTTCCTGGACGCCGTCCGAATTACGACGCCCTTCCACATTGGACGTTGCATGGACGCTCGTCCAGATTGATGCAGAACGGATTCCTTGATATTTCCATCTTTATCTTGATTGATTTCTTTCCTTATCTCTTTTATTTTCCCATATCTTTGATTGATCCTCCCTCATCTCGAAATTAAGCCTCCTAAAAGATAAATAAACATTGCAAAATGTAATGAAATCCAAATAATCATAATTAAATCAATTAAACACTTAAAATAACCAATTTTACAAATAACCATATTAAAATGACATTTACTTAATAATTACACTTAAACCCTTAATTCTTATATAAATTATGCAAATGTGGGGAAAATAATAATGAAATATACCCTTAATAATCATATAAATATGGCCTTAACACAACACCCGAATGGTCATAGGCAAAATAACTCCTACAATCAACAAGGGAGTGGTTCGGGGAACCAGAAGAAGGCATCTGATGAAAGCTCTGATCAGTTGAACAAGTTCATGAATGAACAAAAAGCGGCCATGCGTAATTTGGAGATTCAGATAGGGCAGATGACCGAGAACAGAGCTCAACCTGTTGTGGTTGAAGAGATGGATTGGGGTTGGCACTGTTTACCCGTTAGATGTATTTTAAACTCATATAAACGAAGAAAATTCGTTCATATGAGTATAGGAAATTATGTAATTTATTTGTTGTTGCAATTTTAATTTCATGGAAGTAGATCTGTTTAGTTTATGTTTTGTATTTACGTTTTTTTCCCATTAATTGAGCCGTTGAAACGACAATCCCTCCGGTCAGAATAAAGATCAAAAGTTAATGAACAAGCTCTCCAAATTTGGGGTCGATCGGAGTCCGTCTCAATATCCGTTCGTTGCAATAAAAAGGCTCTTTGTAATAAAAACGCACGATTCGCAGAAACCCTAGCTGTGACTTCCTCAAATTTTTGGAAGAGTTTGGACCGGTTGGACTTCTCTTCCCACTATTGGTAATATAATCTTAACCCCCTTGTAGAAGTTAAATCCTTTATTTATGTATTGTGATATATAAATCGTGATCCATCCGCTGTGCATAGATCTAATTCGTTTAGATCTGAGCTCCTACATCCTTCATGTGGTATCAGAGAAAGGTTATCGGGGATTAAAGTTGGATGTTCGATTCCATTTTAATCATCGAGAGAGAAAGATCTCAATTTAGTCGTCACCTCTTTGACCTACCCTAAGGCGGCACTGAGGTGTGAGATTAAGTCCTTGGAACGATAGGATAGACTATAAGTAATTAGTTTATAGTTCCTTAAATTAAATAGTAGTGTATAATTTGGATTTATTTTCTGTCAATTTTATTTACAACAAATTTATATATCTCACTAGGATACTAGACTGCTAGTGTATGTTTTATATTGACTAGTAACGACTTCGTTAAAAGTGGTAAGTAACTAGAACGTTGTGCTTATTAATCTTACATGCAATTAATTTTTCGGAAGAGATATTTCTCTTGAGCCTTCAAGACTTAAGTGACGTAAATAAGTATGTCACTGCTGTAACTCATGTTGAACGAGAGACAACCATAGTTAGTTTGAAAGATGACTGGGACGATAAAATTCTTTTAGTGAATTTTAATTGTGTAGTGACTACACGAGAAATTTTCTAATAGAAAAATTAGAGAATCATAAAGTGTTGCTAGTTAGATGGTATTTGGAACCGATAAACTAGTGGGAGCTTTAATCTCATGTTTTTCTGATTTATTAGAAAAATTAGTCCCACTGGGTGACGCTTTAATTAGACATCCCACAGTTCATGAGTAGTGTCTACTCAAACGAACTGCTAGTTCAAGACTATTTCCTTTTAAGGAAAGTCAAGAATGGGAAAGAATGTCTGCAAGTGTTAATCATCTAAACTGAGTTTGAGGCTAAACCGAAACATTAATTAAATAAAGTATAGGATAAGGAAGTGATTTCGGATCACTTAACCAATGAATCCTTAGCGACTTTCTTAAACCGAGTAACTTGACTTGGTAGCTTAGTTCTTTGGAAGAACAAGGAAGCTATGCATTAACAATTAATAGAGTAAACAACGGGCAGTTGTTTCAGCTAGAATAGTGGGAGTGATATATGGAAATGAATTTCGGATTCTATCCTTGAATATCACAGAAAAATTTATTTTTTTGTTTACAGATTCATTGAAACAAGTGGATTCACTTTCATCTCGATACTAAAGTTGCCTTAAACAAAGTGAAGATGACATTTGTAGTACGAATCTAAGACTCGGACTTTTGTTTGATAAAGACAGAACCACTAAGAAAAGCTGAATAGGTATGTGTAACACATCTAAAACTATTAAAGGTAAAAAGGTTTACGTATTAAGATAAACGACCCTTCAATATCTATTAATTAGTGCATATATCCTAGAGATAAGACTCGACGATCGGCTATGGGTGATTCCTATCTCCCAGTCTAGGAACACTATCTCAAAGGAACAACGACTAAGTTTCCTTTCAATCGGGAGAGGGTAATAGATTTGAAGAGGTAACATAGCTTGTACATAATGACCTTCGGGGTCTAGTGAGAGATACAAGCTTATGGGAGATTTTGAATGGTGACATTTTGTCTGATAACTACTCAAAACCCTGGTTAGTTTATCGAAAGAATACGAGGAGGAGTCTCTGATTTTAGCAGAGAAAAGAGTATTCCATGCTCAGAAATAGGCTATCGCATAGTCTTTGGACTGATGCTCGGCCTGCCTTCAAGTGGAGTGATTTTCACGGAGGAAGAAACCGTAGCCTCGCCTTGCATAGTTATTTATGTGCTATAATACACTACTTAACTCGGTTAAGATATTGTTGCAAAATAACGGTTAACATTATTATGTAAAACGAGAAGTCTACCTAGAAGATGCTTGTGAATTCGGTTCACACCACTTCCGTAATGTAGGCATTTAGCACTTAGTGCTTGAAGGTAGGACTGGAGATTTTGCACACACGCACAGAATATATCTATTCGTGAAATATCTTAATGAGACGAGTGAAGGTTGGTTATAAGATTCTTGAGATCGTAAAGTAACGGTTAAATCATCACAAGCCTTTCGATAGAATCTATAAGTAACAACCTTAAACCTTGGAGTACGGTTACTCTAGGAAGTTACTATCTGATTTAGTCAGGCCACGTCCAACATCGGTTGTTGGTGACTACACTGATAAATACTACAAGATTAGAAAGTCAATCCACCCAAAACGCAGTGGGAGTATGGTTTAACCGTTGACCCATCGTGGTTTTGTGGACTTTAGAGTCTGTTGGGGTGATTGATAACCTATGGCTCTTGGTGGGCTGTATATGATTCTGATCATAGAGGTTGGTTTGAAAACCTTAACCCTGTGAATGGAGTTTTGGTACTCCAGTTACGTTCAACCTCTTGTAGAACCACCTGAGTGTCTCAGGCCCAGTGGGAGCGATTGGATCTACACGGAAAAGAGTCAAATGAATATGAAAGTTTAAACTTTCAGCGCAAAGCTGAGTGGTCTAGGGGTGATTCCATGACAAGTAGAGAGTTAACCAGACCTTGAACTCTCTCACCACTCAGTCTTGCTAGATTTCGTTAGAAAGCAGAAAATAGGGGTGATTCCCTGAGACTTTCTTGCCGAAAAACGGAGTCTGGATTCATTCGGAATAGAAGGGTCTTGGTTAGTGTTAAGGGTCAATTTGTAGTGTTTTATAAGGATATATTTTACATCAAATTTCCCCATATTTAGATGTTTTTCATAGAAATCGAGCTTATAATCGATTAATTGAGTAAATGGTGTTTCTAATAGGTTAAATTGCAAAATGTAACGAATTATGTGCTTAAATCATGATTTTATATTATTTTGGAATATCGTTACGCTTTGGTATGTTTTTCCTATATTGTAGATACACATTGTTGATGGAAAAGATGATTTTTAAAGAGATAAATCCGAATCAATCAGATTTATGGAAGAATAAAGAGAATAAGGAAGAAAATCGGAGTATTAATTGAGAGATAAATCAAAAGGAATCAGATCAGCGCGGCAGAATGCAGTGGGGAACAAGTCAGACGAAAAAAACATTTAAAACGTGCATTAAAGGGCTCGGTCGACCGAGCCATGACATTCGGTCGACCGAGTGACGTCATTCGGTCGGTCAGCGATTTTTACGTATTTATCTTCTGGATCCTTCCTTATGTCGGCGAAACTCCTATATAAGCAGCAGCATTCGAGCAGAAAAAAAACACACAATTTCTCTTCACATCAAAAGCGAGGGCAGCAGCCGACTTTGGAGATTTGAAGGCCGGTCACCCGAGCCTTGTGCTCGGGTGAACCGAGGTTAGATTAGGAGTAGTTTAGATGCTTTTCGTTTTCGTTCTTGGATCAATTCATGTATGAGACTATGTGAGTTCTTCTTGATTTATTCAATTCAGTTTTTCTTCATGAGTTTAGTTCTTTTTGTATCTTTTCTATGTGTTTATGATGCCATGAGAATAGATTGGAAGATTTGTTTTCTATTGATGTTTATAATACGGAAGTTGCATAAACGTTAGATCACCATAGAAAGATAGGATTTTTAATCGTTAATGATGACAAGTTAATCGATTAATTATCTAGGTTGTTAGATTCTAAAATATGAGAGTTAACTGAATCTTCAACCGAGTGTTGTTGGAAATCCAGTTTCAACTTACGAGAGAGTAGAGATTGATAAATTGGATTCACTAAGGAATTAGGAATCCGTAGCTTGAGAATAAATTCACTAAGGAATTAGGGGTTTATGTCTCGTGAAAAGGTGAAACCACAAATCGAATTAGAATCATGAGATTAACTAGGATTGAGATCACATGGGTTTGTATATTGGTTGTTTGATCCCATGTCTTTAGTTTAGATTGTTTTATTTTGTTTTCTAGGTTAGATTTATTTGATTTGTTCTGTGTTTTTTATGTCTCTTTCTTTCGTTTATTTCGTTTAAGAGTAACAATTTAGGAGATTAGTGAAAGTAAATTCAACATCCCAATTCCCTGTGGATCGACCCTGTACTTACCCTACTATGCTATCAACTACCCGATATTTGGTCGGTTAGGAGTTAGTTTGCATGTTAAGTATAGGTTTATAAATTTTCTTTTGTTTTTATGATGCAAAATCCTCCCAACAAAAGTGGCGCCGTTGCCGGGGAATCGGTGTTTTGTTGAATTTAATTGAGTTAATTCTTCGATTTTGTTACGATTTATTTTTCGTTCAATAAAAGTAGCGTGAAATAAATCGGCGCTTTTATTTTTGCCGTGTTTCGATAACCGTTGGGTTAAGAATGTGCAAAAAGTTTTTACTCGATTTGTGAAACGTGAACTATATGTTTGTTTGTATCTAGTCTAACCTCGTGCTTTAATTTGATGTGGATGCTCTGTGATATTTGATGTATGATCTTTTAAGAAATTAGGGTTTCTTTGTGTTTTCTGCGTTTTTATGCAAATTGATCGTTGGACGAGCGTTCGTAAGTAAACGCCCGCCCATCCCCTAACATGCAGATAAACGAAGCGCCTGGTTTGTTGGACGCCGTCCGCTCCAAAACGACGGCTACATTACATTTTCAAGAACCGCACGGACGCCCATATATCTAAACGACCGTCCGGCCTGCATAAGTTTTAAACGCCCGTTTGAATTATTGAACGTCATCCAGGTTCCATTTCTTCTCAATTTGATTTTTAATGCTTTATTTGATATGGATACTTTAATTTGAGCTTCGTGGCTAATTGATGTTTACATAGATGTCCCGAACTTATATGTTTTTACCTTTCCATCTATGAATCCATGTTAAATAACCGATTAATTTTTATATGCATGTTTCATCTAGGCATGTTATATTCTTATCATCGGTTCTCGTATGCTATAAGCTGGTCTATTTGTTAATTAGTAGCTAATGTCGGTTTCCGTATGCTACATACCGTGATGAATCTTTTAAGCTTTGAGACTTATGTGCCTCCTTGTTATTTTTATAACTCATTTGGGTAGTAATCGCCGGTTTTCCGTATGCTACGCCCATCCATATGAGTTATATCATTTAGTATAGCTAATCGTTGGTTTTCCATAATGCTATCACCTTTGATAAAGTTAAAAGCGCTCTGCCTACACTGCATGTAATGAACAAAGATCATCGTTTATCGTAACTGTCATTATTTGGTAGACGCGTTTATTTTATACATGTCGTGTTGCAAATGAGTGGGCTAGTTTTCTTTCTTTTATTTTCTTTTATTATTGCATATCACTTAGATGCATATCATTTAGTTGCATGTCATCTAGTTGCATTGTTTTTCTATTTTCTTTTATTTTTCTTGAGCGTAGTTAAGCGCCGGTTTCGTAATACTACCTCATTTTTATTTTGTTTCTCGCACGGGCCATAGTCACTTTGTAGAGTTGTCGTGGGTCAACTCGCTCGGCTGAGCACGTCTGTAATTTATTTTTATTTATTTTATTTTTAGGATTGCATATCATGTAGATTGCATTGTAATATATTTTCATGTAGTTGCACCTAGCCTACTACTTTGTAATATTTCATGTATATGTATTCCATCTTTATATGAGCTTAAATTTGAAATATCTCTATATCTCCTTTTCCATGTGCTTTATATATGTAATCTTTCCTTTTTCCCGTAGACTCTTTTTGCACTGATCAAGTCTGTAGGATATTTTTGATAGCTATTGTGCACTTTCAAGATGTATTCAGTTGTCCTGTGATGCTCCACAGTCTACTGAGCTATGCACGCAATCCTGTTTCTTGTTGGTTCCTCCGCACTGCCAAACATCCAATCACTAAGTTATCTATTTGTTTTATTTTGTATAACTTGAGGACAAGTTGCAATCTAAGTGTGGGGAGGGATAGATGTATCTACTTTCATTTGCTCATATTAGTTATAATTTTCTATGAAAAGTGCTTCAATTTTCAAAAAATTTTGTTTAGTCTGAGTAACATTTCACCGGCATGCTAGTTTTATAATCGGCACCTTTAGTTGTTATCATGAGTCATATCATGTTCGAGAATAGGTTTAGTAAGTCGATACTCACTTGAACTTCATTTCACGAACCTATTAGATGAAGAGCCAAATATAGAATAGTTTCCGGTTAGTTAAAGGAAGTTAATTCTTGATACTGAGATAACACTTATTTAGCATTAATGAAAGTTAAGAACTTGTGCTATACTCACAGTTAGAATCTCATTACCTTAGTGTTCTTGAGAACTTTGAGAGTCTTGAATGTGTTAGAAATATATTTGACCGAGAGTTTCAAAGAGTTTGAAAAATATAAAAATATATATATATATCTATAAATAATAAATGAATAAAATTTCTTTATGGGAATTTTGTTTATATCTATCACCTCGAGTCCATTTGGATCTCGCCCCAATTGGGAGTGTGGTTTACCTTGGACGATAAGGGATTGAGTGATCTCAAGGTGACTCGCCTAATGTAGGGAGTGTGTTATACTTTTGAGACGCGACGATAGGAAATATAAAATATATGCTTTTTTTTTTTGGAATTCTAAGTCAAGTTGATCTAAACCAAAGTAGAGACCGAAAGGTATTTTCTTGGTACTAAGTAAAGGAATTTAGTTGTGAGTTGGTTACTATGTTCTTGGTAATTAGTTTTTGTTAGGTAAGTGTTGTAGATAGAATGAAGTTTTCGTTTAGTTGACCGGATAACTATTAGTGCTTGATGTATTATATCGAGAGAGGATCGGTGGAAGTTTAGTAGGTTCTGCACACACATCACCGAGTGAGGTCGACTTCTTTGAATACTAGCTTGTCATGATTTTGACTATATCTCGTGTCGGGTTATGTGGATTCTTGATAGTATGTTTCGTTTTGTTTTGCTCGGGACGAGCAAAAGATAAGTGTGGGGAGTTGTTAAGGGTCAATTTGTAGTGTTTTATAAGGATATATTTTACATCAAATTTCCCATATTTAGATGTTTTTCATAGAAATCGAGCTTATAATCGATTAATTGAGTAAATGGTGTTTCTAATAGGTTAAATTGCAAAATGTAACGAATTATGTGCTTAAATCATGATTTTATATTATTTTGGAATATCGTTACGCTTTGGTATGTTTTTCCTATATTGTAGATACACATTGTTGATGGAAAAGATGATTTTTAAAGAGATAAATCCGAATCAATCAGATTTATGGAAGAATAAAGAGAATAAGGAAGAAAATCGGAGTATTAATTGAGAGATAAATCAAAAGGAATCAGATCAGCGCGGCAGAATGCAGTGGGGAACAAGTCAGACGAAAAAAACATTTAAAACGTGCATTAAAGGGCTCGGTCGACCGAGCCATGACATTCGGTCGACCGAGTGACGTCATTCGGTCGGTCAGCGGATTTTTACGTATTTATCTTCTGGATCCTTCCTTATGTCGGCGAAACTCCTATATAAGCAGCAGCATTCGAGCAGAAAAAAAACACACAATTTCTCTTCACATCAAAAAGCGAGGGCAGCAGCCGACTTTGGAGATTTGAAGGCCGGTCACCCGAGCCTTGTGCTCGGGTGAACCGAGGTTAGATTAGGAGTAGTTTAGATGCTTTTCGTTTTCGTTCTTGGATCAATTAATGTATGAGACTATGTGAGTTCTTCTTGATTTATTCAATTCAGTTTTTCTTCATGAGTTTAGTTCTTTTTGTATCTTTTCTATGTGTTTATGATGCCATGAGAATAGATTGGAAGATTTGTTTTCTATTGATGTTTATAATACGGAAGTTGCATAAACGTTAGATCACCATAGAAAGATAGGATTTTTAATCGTTAATGATGACAAGTTAATCGATTAATTATCTAGGTTGTTAGATTCTAAAATATGAGAGTTAACCTGAATCTACACCGAGTGTTGTATGGAAATCAGTTTCAACTTACGAGAGAGTAGAGATTGATAAATTGGATTCACTAAGGAATTAGGAATCCGTAGCTTGAGAATAAATTCACTAAGGAATTAGGGGTTTATGTCTCGTGAAAAGGTGAAACCACAAATCGAATTAGAATCATGAGATTAACTAGGATTGAGATCACATGGGTTTGTATATTGGTTGTTTGATCCCATGTCTTTAGTTTAGATTGTTTTATTTTGTTTTCTAGGTTAGATTTATTTGATTTGTTCTGTGTTTTTTATGTCTCTTTCTTTCGTTTATTTCGTTTAAGAGTAACAATTTAGGAGATTAGTGAAAGTAAATTCAACATCCCAATTCCCTGTGGATCGACCTGCATTTACCCTACTATGCTATCAACTACCCGATATTTGGTCGGTTAGGAGTTAGTTTGCATGTTAAGTATAGGTTTATAAATTTTCTTTTGTTTTTATGATGCAAAATCCTCCCAACAGTTAGAACAAATGGCAGGTTGACTGCCGGGACTTATGTCCTTTGTGGATGTAAGAGAACCTCTCAGTCATTAAAAGTCGCATGTTTTAAAATATGTGGACTTGACCAGAATATTCATAAGTCTTTTGTAGACTGGGTATCAGTATTGGTAAAATAGTAGTATTAGTGTTCGTGAAAAGTAACACTGAAACTGTTGGAAACAGCATGAGTGTGTTATCTGAAGTCAGAAACTGACATGCCAAGATTCTCTGGATGAGAGAATTGGACTATATTCTAAGAATTTGATTCGGTCAAATTCACAAGAGTGAGTCATTGACTATCCCATCCGTCTTATTGGTTAAGATGATCTTGCATATACAACATTCATCGAGAGTAGTCTTACCCTACCTCTTAGGAATGATTCTCTAAATCTTCAGATAAAGAGAAAATGGGATAGAGTCTCTTTGGGATTAGGGCAAGTCAGCTTAACACGAGTCAATTGCAATCGAATCTTGGATTTGAGCAATAAGTAGCGGTTTAGTACGTCCTCAAGTATCTTTAGAGAAAGAGGAATCATATGCTTGTATATTCAGGTGCACACTTGAATATGGTTGACTACATTGATTCTTACTTGTAGTCAGATTAAGGATGATCATTAAGTTGATCTCGGGCTTAGTGTTTACTCACAGTGCTTAGAATTTCCTTTTTGGTCTGGGAGTAATTCCAGTGTCGATAAGCCGATATCACTTCATCGTGAAAACAAATGAAGAGATAGCTTAGAAGGATCTTCTCAGTCATAAGAAGTCAAAAGCATATTGAGAGAAGTACCGCTGATTGGAAGGACCGGCAACGTTTCAATCCTAAAGATCGTCTTGAGTCGACAACCTAACTAATCAGTGTACCAAGTCGAGTGCTTGGAGGGTACGACATTATTGGATATGTCTCATATGCTTTTAGAGCAAGTGGGAGAGTGTTGTGAATAAGATGAGAAATGGTGTGCTCTAAAAACAATCGTTGCTTGTCATTTCGTGCAAGTGGGAGATTGTTAGGTGTAGTGCCCGAAAGACAATTTGTGTAATTGTTTTTGATAATGGATGCCAGAATTTATCTCACCTTATTACTTGCTTTGTGCTTGTAAGTAATACAACACGCAAACCCTAAGTATATCTCAGTATGTAACCACTTAACTCAAAGGTATAAATTACACGTGAGGATTGAGTTAGTGGAGATATGCTTAAACTGTTAGTCCGTGGTGAACTTAATCGGAGTTTAGGGTCTCTTGATTAAAACACCAATAATGCGCCCATAACACCTTAGGGTGTGATAGTCTTATCCGGACTGTCGGTAGAGAGGTACCTACGTGGGGCATTTATATATGATGGCATTCATATAGATCGACCGATTTAATCCGAATTTCTCGATATAATTTCGTAATCGAGGAATCTTATTAAATCATTAGATGATCATATATGGATCAACCTTAATCCTGAGGTGATCACAGGTGCCGCTTGTCTCGGGTAGTGTTTGATGTGTTAGTTACGGTTCACTTGAATATGTGTTCCAAGCCACTTCTCATTGGCACTATCTCTCGATTAGTGGGTAGTTCTCGATTTTCACAGACATGGAATCCATTCCTTCCTCAAGGGAAGTAGAGAGACAGATCCCTTATTTGTTAGCCCTAAGAAAGTGATCGATCCCGGGAGTTCATATTAGACTAATTGATCACTAGTCAGATATGTGAACTAATTGATCATCAGGGGGTTAATGGTAAGTAAGGATAAGATATTCTGTGTCGGGTTTAAGGAGACATCCCACACAGAGTGGGCAAATGGCATGGAGGGTTAATCCGTATGTAGTGATTATATCAATGGACGCTTATCCACTCTATGGGTTGAGTGTAAGTATATATCTGTAATTGGTAGAGTTTAGTTTCGGGTTTATAGTGGCGTAATCCCGGAATTAATAATTTAAGTATGCATATTTTGTTCGATGAATATTTTACTTAATTATTGGAGCTACTCTCTGGTTATAGTCCATGGTCCCCAATGTGGCTCCTATAATTTGGTGATATTCTTGTTTATTTGGGCCTCATCATGTAATTAATTGGATGGGCTAATTAATTTATATGCATGAATATTATTTAGTTGAATTTAAATAATATAATACATGTGTTACATTTTTTCGTGGGCACAGTGAGCTTAGTGTGGCGCCTAATATGTCTTGGATTTTCCAAGAAATTAGTTTTCTTGGATAATGACATATTGTGTAATTAGTTATTTATTTGTTAAATAATTAATTGGATAAATAAAAGAAAATAATTTATTTATTATTTATCTCTTAACTACAAGGATAATTATATTTTCTTATTATAAGATTATAATTATCTCTCTTTTTATTGGATAATAATAAATAGAATTATCTTTTTTATTTTGTTAAACCGATTGGGTATAGGTTTTTCTCTTGGATTTTTCCTATAAGAAGAGAGTTCTCCTGAGCCCTAGGTGAATAAAGAGCCACGAAATTCATAGAGAAAAAGGCTAAGGAGTTCGATCCTTAGCTCCACCGGTTGGAGAAAAACTTAGGGTTTTTCTCGGTTGCATATCAAGAGAGGTTCCAATTCCAAGAATCGGTGTCCACCAACCACCGTTTGGAGAACACATTGGAAGATCAAGGCTTCTCTTCCCACTATTCGTAATATAATCTTAACCCCCTTGTAGAAGTTAAATCCTTTATTTATGTATTGTGATATATAAATCGTGATCCATCCGCTGCGCATAGATCTAATTCGTTTAGATCTGAGCTCCTACATCCTTCACAACCACTGTTGAATACGGGGCTTCCTAGTAACACGGAGAGGAACCCTAAAGATTCAAAAGACATTTGTGCGGTAGTTACCCGAAGTGGTAAAGAGGTGGGACAAGCGAGCCGGGAACTTGAGAAAGTGGTGCCAAATTCTGAGAAGGAAAAATTTTCTGACTATAAAAGGCCGTTGGAAGAGCAAGAAGGGTTTGATGAAGATGTTGAGAAGAGGGCAGAAAAGGAGAAGATCTTGAGATTGGAAAGGGAAGTGGAGGAATACAAGAGAAAGTAGGGAGAAGCGACAAGGCCAAAGCCGGACACGGTGATCATTGACGTAAAGGAAGAAGAGCCATCGCCACCACTCAAGCCGAAAGGTAATAAAGGTAAAATTCCCCCTCCTCCCCCGGGTTTTGATGTGGCCACTTTACCATTTCCTCCAAAAACAGCCAAAAAGGAGGTCTTGACCCAAAGTCAAGCCAAATTTTTGGAAATGATGAGGAAATTTGAAGTGACCATGCCAATGTTGGATATCATTGCCAACATCCCGTCGTATTTCAAATTTTTAAAGTGTATGCTCTCGAGTAAGGAGAAAATGCACCAAATGGTGCAATTGAGTTATGAGTGTTCTGCTATTTTTGAGAACAAGATACCTCCCAAAATCCAAGATAGGGGCAGTTTTACCATCCCTATAACCATAGGAGAGACTGTTTTCAAGAATGTGCTTGTGATTTGGGGGCGACTGTTAGTTTGATGGCAAAGTCTGTGTGTGATAAACTGGGTTTAGGGAGATTAGAACCAACTAGCATGACATTGCAAATGGCGGATAGGTCGGTTAGACACCGCCAGAGTAGCCGAGGATGTGTTGGTTCAAAGTTGATAGATTTGTGTTCCCGGTTGATTTTGTGGTTACGGACATGGACACCGACTCTCAGGACACCTCTTTTATTAGGTCGGCCTTTCCGAACACCGGGAGACCTTGATAGATGTTAAGAGGGGACATAATTTTACGTGTCGGTCAAGAGAGCGTGACTATAAATGTGTATAAAACCATGAAACACCCGGAAGAAGAGAGAAACAATTGTTTTTCGGTGGATGTTATCCACCCTTGTATTGTCTCCAATGTGAATTTGCAGGGTTATAAAGAGCCGTTGGAGAGGTGCCTGATGCAGTCATGCAAGATTGATGATGAAAGCAAATTGATGCAAGTTCATGCTATGCACCTCGAGGCAGGTGAATCGGTTGATGCAAAGTGGAGCAAGAAGCTAGACCTCGGATCTTCCAAGGATATGCCGAAGCCGTCTATTTTACAGCCACCAACAGACTTGGAGTTGAAGCCGCTGCCTTCTCATTTAAAGTATGTATACCTTGAGGATAATGATTTACTTCCTATAATTATTTTCGCCACGCTAACCGCTGGCTGTGAAGTGAAATCGGTTAAAGTACTTAAAAGAGGAAGAAGGAATTTGGGTGGAAAATGGTGGACATCAAAGGCATTAGTCTTTGAAATCTGCAAGCACAAGATTATCTTGGAAGAGGGGCAAGGCCGAGGAGGCAACCACAGAGGAGGCTGAACCCTCACATGCAGGAGGTGGTCCGAAAAGAGGTCATGAAGATGCTTATCCTGGGAATAATCTACCCGATCGTGGATAGTGAGTGGGTGACTCCTACTCAGGTGGTGCCTAAGAAAGGGGGAATCACAGTGCTTACAACCAAGTTAGGTGAGTATTTCTCTATTCGCCCTGTTACCGGTCATCGTGTTTGTATCGATTTCCGCATGCTCAACGAAAGACTGGGAAAGATCATTTCCCCTTCCCTTTATTGATCAGGAGTTAGACAAACTTTATGGATCACTTAATACTATTGTTTTCTTGATGGTTTTAGTGGATATTATCAAATCCACATTGATGTGAATGATCAGGAGAAAACTACCTTTACGTGTCCCTATGCCACCTTTGCATTCCAAAGAATGCCGTTCGGGTTGTGTAATGCACCCACGACATTCCAAAGATGCATGGTTGCCATATTTGCTGATATGATTGATCACTTTATGGCTGTGTTTATGGATGATTTTACTGTGTATGGTGATAGTTTTGATGCCTGTTTAGCCAATATAGATAAGGTTCTCGCCGTTGTGAGGAGACCGATCTAGTTCGAATTGGGAGAAGTGTCACTTTATGGTGATCGAGGAATAGTTTTAGGTCATAAGGTGTCGGTTAAGGGGATAGAGGTCGATATGGCAAAGGTAGATGCTATATCTAGGTTGCCTATGCCAACTAATCTGAAAACTCTAAGATCTTTTCTGGGCCATGCCGGCTTCTATCATAGATTTATCCCGAAATTCTCTTTTAAGGCCACACCTCTCAGCAATAAGCTGAAAAAGGGGTCGAACGTGACTTTCGATGAGGAGTGCGTAGAGGCTTTCAATGATATTAAGAAGTTGTTGACTGAGGCTCCCATTCTGATAGCTCCGAACTGGGAGCAAGCTTTTGAAATTATGTGTGATGCGAGCGATCTAGCTGTGGGAGCTGTGTTAGGGCAGAAGGTCGATAAGCTATTTCGACCCATTTACTATGCAGGTCATACACTTAACCCGGCCCAACAAAAGTATGCCACGACCGAGAAAGAGTTGTTGGCGGTGGTCTTCACTTTTGATAAGTTTAGATCCTATCTGGTGGGGTCTAAGGTGATCATTCATAAAAATCACTCCGCTTTGCAATACCTGTTTGCAAATAAGGATGCTAAACCACGCTTGTTGAGATGGATTCTACTCCTTCAGGAGTTCGATGTGCATATTAGAAATCGTAAAGGTTGTGAGAATGTCGTAGCCGATCATCTCAGTCGTATAGAGCCGGTTAAGGATGAGGAATCTGAGAGGGTGGAGATAAATGACTCGTTTCCGGATGAGCAACTATTTGTGGTGGACACTATGTTGCCGGAAAAGCGAGGGAATTTTTTGCGTAGAGGAAAAAAGGGTGCACCGTGGTTTGCCCCGATTGTGAACTACCTTGAGAGTGGGTTTATAGATCTAGAGTTGGATGAAAATCAGAATAATAAGCTCATGAGTGAGGCTAACTCCTCTATCTGGGAGGATCATTATTTGTTCCGGTTGTGTGCCGACGGTATTCTGAGGAGGTGTATAACCGAGGGTGAGCGGTTGAGCATGTTATCTTTTTGCCATGATAAAGAGGCCGGGGCCATTTCTCGGGGCAGAGAACCGCGTTGAAAGTTTTACAAAGTGGGTTGTATTGGCCCACGATCTTTAAGGATGCCTATGCTTATGTCAAAACTTGTGACGCTGCGTGTCAACGCGTTCAGTGAGTCTCAAGAAGGAACGAAATGCCTCAACCTCCTATTATTGTGTGTGAAGTTTTCGATGTTTGGGGCATCAATTTCATGGGACCTTATCCTCCTACTTTTGGGAACAAGTTCATTCTAGTAGCTTGTGATTATGTCTCAAAGTGGGTGGAGGCGATCGCCTCCCCACTAATGATGCATGTATATGTAGTCATCAAGTTTCAAAAGTTCATTCTCGACACGATTTGGTGTACAAAGGCGATAATTTCTAATAATGGCACTCATTTCGCCAATAGAGATTTGGATAAGCTGCTTCTAAAGCATGGGGTAACTCATAAGTTAGGAACGGCCTACCATCCTCAGACGAGTGGCCAGGTGGAGGTTTCCAACCGTGGTAATAAGAGAATTCTGGAAAGAACTGTTGATAAGAACCGTAAGAGTTGGTCCATGAAATTAGATGATGCACTGTGGGCTCACAAAACAACGTTTAAGACTCCGATTGGTATGTCGCCATACATGATCGTTTTTGGAAAAACTTGTCATTTACCAGTGGAGATTGAGCATAGAGCGCATTGGGCCATTAAGGAGTTGAATATGGACGAGACTCTTAGTGGAGAAAGGAGGATGGCTCAGTTAGTTGAGTTGGAGGAGTTTCGCCTGCGAACTTATGATTGCTCGGCGAGATATAAGGAGAAAACTAAGCTAATCCACGATAAACTGATAAAACCGAAGGTGTTTAAGGTGGGAGATGAGGTTTTACTGTATGATACGCGTTTACATCTTTTTCTGGGGAAGCTGAAGTCCCAATGGTTGGGAACTTACACCGTTGTGAAGATGTTCGACTCGGGAGTGGTAGAGATAAATCATCCGAAGTACGGGACCTCAATTACCAATGGTCTTCGTTTGAAGAGATATGAGAAGTTGCCATTTGACGAGGCTCTCGAGGTTGTGCATTTGGAAGATCCGAAGTTGGAAGAAGTAAGCTGTTTAGTCCCATCATGGACTCCAATGCATGACGTCCCACTCTTATAATCCGTCATCTCTCTATCCCTCGTTTTCCTCGCCCGTGCCGGTAGTATAACTTGGAAAAACCGGCACAGTTTAAGTCATTCTGTCGAGCCAACGACATTAAACAAAGGCGCTCGGTGGGAGGTAACCCACCATCTTCTGTGTTTTGTTTGTTTCTTGAGACCCACGTGATGTGTTTTTGGTGTTTTGGTTGTGTTTGGATGGTCACGAGGGGGATTTTCTATCTAAAACTTCATTTTCACTTTGCTTGCCTCCATCCATATGGATAAGCTATCATCCGGACGGATAACTCTCAGTACTCAAATTTTTTCAGTGTCAGTCATTCATCCGTACGGATAGCTTCTAATCCGTACGGATAACTCTCAGTCAAAAATATGGATTTTCATAGTATTATCCGTACGGACAGTTTCACCATCCGTACGGATAGTTCATCTCCTTCAAACTTATCTGTACAGACAGTTGTTTATCCATCTGGATAGGCATATATCTATAAATACTCCCTCCACTCAATTTCCATTCACGTTTTTTCTCCAAATAACCTAACCCCGATTTTTGCCCTCAAACACACAAATTCTTCAATTCTTCACCGCTTTGAAATTTTTGTGCTTTAAACACCTATCCACCTCCTCTCTTCAATTCTTCAAACAAATTCCACCAACAAACGATTTATATAGGAGAATCAAGCAACTTTTGGCCGATTTCCGTAGTCTAAAATTTCCATCTTTGGTTTCTCCGTTGACCATCCGGGCTTCCGTCAACTCCGTTGCACTCCTATCGTCATTGATTGGTGAGTCTAATCGATCTTTCTCGTTTAATTTCACTTTTCCTGTGGTCGATTTTGATCGAACCCCAACCGAACCCTTAATCGATTAGGTTGTATTTTCTTGTTTTTCTTGCTTTGTTGTTGTTCGCGATGGGGTGTGATGGTTTGGGGACGTCTGCATTCTTTGTTTTAATTATTTTGTTGGTGATTTTCGTGGAATGTTGGTGTTACGGTGGATTGACGGGGTGTTTGATTTCATCTTGGTTTTTGGGGTGTTTTTGATCGGTGTTCATAATGGGTCCTAAGAAGAGAGCAAAGCAGAGGGGGTTCTAAGTCCGTAAAGTGGAAGGGGAAGGGCAAGGCTATTGCCACTAGTAAGAAGAAACCTAGGTTCGAGGAGATCCCGTTGGAAACTTTGAACAGCCGTTGACAATCGGGGTGATAGCACAGATAGACCGGTGCGGGAAGCTAGGAAAAATCCAGTTTATGGTCCACTTGCGGATGAGTCGGGACGGATACGGATGTGGATGAGGAACCGTTAGCCGACCCTCGGAAGACTAAGAAAGTGAGAACCGAGCAAACCTAGGATTTATGCAGCATCGAAAGCAAACTGGAGGTGAGAAAAGTCGGGATGAGCGCCTCTCGAGATATGGGGCCGCCCGGGAGGTCAAGTAGGACTCGAGAGGTTAGACTTTTTGAGGTGAGAACACAAGCTAGGAGGGCACCAGGGGTGTTTTGCCTTTCAAAGATAGATTTATCAACGAGAATGACGAAAGCATTTAAATCGAGATTCAAAGGTCGGGAAATTTTAGAAAGGGCCGTTGATGTGGAAAAGGTTGAGAAAAGCTTCCGAGACAATTTGAAGAAGAGGAAGTGGGATGAGTTTATTAAGGTACCAGATTTCAATGTGAGGAAGCCCAATTTGACTTTGGCACGGGAGTTTTTGGCCAATTTGAGTAAGGCGGATCTGTTATCGGGGGTGGTGAATGTCCGGGAAGTTGATGTACCTTTTACACCCCAGGCCATTACGGACTACTACAAGCTGCCGGCCGTCTCTTCTGATTATTTGGATGCGATCAAGGAGAAGCAGGAAAAGGGGGAAGACACATTTGAGGAGTTGCGTTTAGCCATTGATCCTGACATCCCTTGGATAATGAAGAAGACCGGGGTATCTAGTGTGAGAGACATGCTCAAGACCACTCGTTTCTCCCGGGATTTGAAGGTGAAAACCCGCTTTGTTCATAACCACCTTCTACCCAAAGACAACTTCCTTAAGTTTATTATGCTTGATTTGGCTATGCTCTACGCACTTCACTTCGACATCCCGATAGATGTGGGAAGGGTGTTGTATAACGAGATTATAAAGAACCGGAATGATCAGAGAGCCAAGCTTGTTTGTATCCATCTACTCAATGGTTTATGTTTGGAGGCGGGTGTGAAAGAGTATGAGTTGGATGAGCGGCATACGAAGAAGCCGATTTTGTTGAATCCGCTATCCGAGACGGGTCCCGGTGGACTATCTGTCGAGGGGGATGTTGAGCACGAGGCTGAGGGTGATGCAGAGCAGGGTGATCAAGGTCCTGAGGCAGAGCCAGTTGATGAGCATTCGTTTGATTTTATCCACACAGTTCCCTTACCGACACGCACCCGGTTTTTGATGATGGATGGGCTGCGGCCTATGCTAGACATGTAGTGGATCCAATTGAACAGGTTAACCGAAGGGGTGCAGGTGATCGGAAGGAACCTCCCAGACATGCCCAAGCTTAAGGTAGATGAGGAGGCTTACCGGTTCACGTCTTTCATCGAGGGGGCCATCGAGTTATGCTTAGAGGAGGATGCAGCCGAGACGATTTTTAGAGCTACCACAAGCGCTTCTGGAGAGGGTGCTGGTACCTCTCAGGCAGTCCCAGCCACTACTACTGTTGTTCCTACCACAGAGACCCCGAGCACACCAGGGACTGCCCCAGCCACTGCTACCACTGCTACTACTGCTGCTACTTCTGCTTCTGAGCCCACACTACCTCCTCCCGAGGACCAGACTGGAGTTTAGAGTCGATGATGTTCCTTTCGAGTCGGTCCTTAGTTTTCCTTTAGGTCAGGTTTTGGTGTCTCAGTTTCTGTTTAGATTTGTCTAGGGTTTTTGTTTTGTGATCACTTCTGTGCTACATTTCTCTCCTTGGTTTGTAAGCCATAAGGCACCTCTTTTCAATACTTTAGCCTTCTTGACTTGCTTTCTAGATTATTCATGGATGGATGATGATTTTGGATGTTTTATATATCATGTTTGATGCTTTATCCATATAGTACTCGCATTCGAGTTTTCTGACATAACAAGGTCGAATATTTTGATTATCCCCGGATTTCCCCCTTATTACTTGCTATGACACGTGGACCATGTCCCGGGCACATATGTCTTGGATTTTTTTTCTTTATATAGGGATTCGGGATGCTTTACCTCACGACCGTTACGGGACTTGATCACGCCGTTTTGCCGGGCTACTAAGCTAAGTCTCTTTTTCCTTTTCATTCACACACCGAGGACGGTGTTTCACTAAAGTGGGGGGTGGGATGATTTAGCTTATTCGCATGTTTTCATAGTTTACTATGCCGTTATGTGATGAACTTAGTTTTACTCAGTTTCAAGTTGATTTCTATGCATTTTCAAATTTTTCCAGGGTTTTAACACCGTAATATATGCATGCTGTTGACGGTTGAGTTAGTAAACGGTTTTTAGCCTTGTGAATGTCTTGCAGTGAGTCTATTCTATCACGATATGGAACACTTTTAGTACATGTTTGACGACGGTTATACTTAGTACGATTGCTTTTACACACTGCATTCCCTAGTTTTGAGGCAAAATAGAAAGGATTCACCCTTGGTAGGTTCGGGATGACGGGAAAGGCATTTCTTTGAAGCGACCAGAGCCAAAAGCCAACATCCCAACATTATCCCTCTAAACCCTCCTAAGCCTTGATTGGAACAGTCTGACCACCGTCTGAAATTTGAGCCATTTTTGGTTACTTAGCTTATAATTCCTAGCCATGAGCCGATAATTTTGTCATGTTTCTTTTTTACTACCCTACGAGTGGACTTAGTTGTTCCTTTAGACACACTCGCCAAGGCAAGTTTGGGGTGGGAGAGAGTATGTGAAATGATATGAGGAGGGAGTTTTGAGCTAACATCTAGTAGGGGAGGAGCTTGAGGGAATCTTCGATGTGGCCTTTGGTTCGAAAGAAAAGTTTGTTCAAAAAAAAAAGTGAATAAAGTCGAACCAAAGAAAGCCGGAAAAGGAGTATGCGTATTAGCTAATATGATGTTGAGTTTGGATGTTTTTCTAATGGAAATTCGAAAGAAGTTTGGTGGTTTTCAATTTTCGAGTTGAGGGAGTAGACGCAATGATTAGGTTCACTCGTGCTTTCTTTTCTCCAGTCCCAAATTATCTTTCGATAACCCCCGTCCGAGCCTAACGTTATAACCTTTAAAGTCCTACCTGACCGGATCTCTGGCTCTAGTGAACCTCGATTAGTGGAGACTCTAGGAAGGGCAGGATTGTGTGCAGTCGTTTGTCCGGTATTACAAGCCGGTAACCGTATTGAGTATAAGTCGTCGTCATTCACCACACACTCACTCTGTTTCGTGATTTTGTGGAGTCAAGGTATTACATTCACTTGTCTAAGTTCCTTTTACTTTGATATTTTGAAACGCATGCATGTACCGTAAAGTTGATTCATTGGCATTGTTTGATCGCCTGATTTACTCGAGGGCGAGTAAAGGCTAAGTGTGGGGTGGTGATAGGAACCAACTTTATTGTACATTTCTGTATAGTTTAACCCACGGTTATCATGTTTCTAGAATGTTTTCGGGTGAGTTTAGACCCTATAATGAGTGTTAATGAGGTTTTCTATGCACGGCGAGTAACTGTCGGTTTTTCCGTAAACTCGGCCTACTTTTAGCAGTTTATACTCATTTCCCGAGCACCCGTAGTTTGCGGGGTTATGCGTTTGCTTGTTACTTCCATGTTTATGCAGGATTTGGGTGAGTCGGGAGCCCGGAAAGCGATGATTTATGATTTTAGACTGTCCGAGGCGAGAAACGAAGGCTAAGTATGGAAAAAGTGAAGTTTTTGAAGTTAAGGCATCTATCTGTACGGACAAACGTCTGTCCGTACGGACAACTCTCAGTCAGGATCAAAAATATTGGACAGAGACTTATCCGTAAGGATAGCTTACCATCCGTACGGATAACCTAGAGAATCAAAAACTATCCGTACGGATAGCCTGTTATCCGTACGGATAAGCTGAATTTTGCCCTAGGCTATAAAAGGACACCTCAAACGTTTTCTTCAGCAGACTTTTATGAATTTAGATAGTTTTAGCTTTTTTTTGGACGATTTCGTTCGTCCGAAAGCGTAGAATTAAGTGCCATATACCATTGTTCTCGTCTTTCGATCCTCTATTACATTAGATACATTACAACATCAATCCGTTACATTTCGATTGTCAAGATTTGATCTTTGTGAGCACAACTTTGGTACTTCATCAATTTTCAATAAAGTGGGTATGGGTTCTTGTTCTTTTATCGTTTATAGCATGAATTCCTTTACCGTTTATTGTTTCAATTCAATAATGAGTAGCTAAATCTTTTGTACGGCCGAATTATGTGAAAACGGATGAAACGCCATTAGGGAGATGAACCGGGAGGTAGTGTAGCACGTAATAAAATGTTCTAATCGATAATTCATATCACGAAACCTGCTTTAATCGTAATTGAGCTAGCTTGATCACCTACTTCACCATCACACACACCTAGCTTATAAATGTTTGTTGCGGCGAAGTGTGGGAACCGGGGTTTCGGGACCGTAGACGTTTTGGCTTAAAATGTAGTTTGACACCTACCTGTGCACTAGATTGACACCCTAGTCGTTAGGTCCATGTCCAATACGGGTTTTTATCGCTCACTCGGGCGAGTCTAGAACTTAATCACGTTAGGTGAGTTGGCCTTCTAAAGAGAGGTTGATGAGCTTTGCGTAGGGTGTGAGTTCGCACCAGAATTAGGACTCGACACCTGTGAGTTTATCAATAGACAGACAAGGAAGGTAGAGCACACTCCTGGGGTAGTTTGTCTGAGGGTAGAGTAATCCGCTGGATCGTAGTTCGGCTGTACTTCTTTTAATCGTTAAGAAATCCGATTAGTATAATCTTTCTTTTATGTAATAGTATAACGTCTTATTTTTCTGGTTGACCTAAACTAAGTGCTAAGTCAGCTGTGGTACTCAAATCCAATCTCTATGGGTTCAACCTCGGACTCCTCAAGCACTACCTACAATCGATCCGGTCCACTGCCGGTTAGATAGTAGATTTTGCTAAGGTTTCGAGTTTTTACTTGATTAACTGGATTGCAAAATTCTCTTATCAGTGAAATTATCCCAACTCCATCTGAATCATCTGTTAATGTTGGAGAACTGATTGTAGCTGATTGCAAGAGACTGCATGCTTATCAGAATTGGAAACTCAGCTCCATTTCTAATCAGAGAAGTCAGTTAGCTGAAATGCAATTCACAGAGAAATGGGTATTCAGTCTAGACAACATCAACCATCTGTCCGAGCTTATCAACACTGATGAATTTTTTAACAATGGGTATGCGTTGATCAGAGATAGTTATTGGAAGAGAACTGCTGCAGGAGAGAGTTCTAAGAAAGATGACAATGATGATGATGATGATTCTCAGGGAGACCCTAATTTGCAAAAAGAGATTCTCGCCTCTCTACAAGACAAAGAAGGAACAAAGGATGTTGCTGAAGGAGGTTCATCTGAAGATAGTTCAGGCAAGATTGTGATGACTTGAGCTGACTTTATAGATCTTGTATGCTGGACTAAGAATCATAAGGACAATGGTATCTTAGATGAACAATTGAAAAAGGTGTAATCTGATTAAGTCAATAATAATCAGATGAAGGATAAAGTACTGAGTTTTTGAAGAAGAGTAAGAACTCAGTTAATGCTCTTGAAAACTGGAAACTGACCAAGTCATACTGAATCAGTTTTGGAACTGGAAATAAGAAAAACTGATGAAGGATCAGACCGTTATGAATATCAGAAAGGACACTGACGTACATACAGAAAATCAGGACCACTAATGGCTATAAGGATTCAAATTCAAATGAACTGACCTATAGAAAAAACCCCTATAAATAGATCTCTTCTCCAACAAGAAGAGTGTGGAATTCTAAGAATCAATCTAGTCAAGAAAGATCAAATTAAGGGTGAAAAGTAATAAAAAAGAATTCCTGCTCTATACTTAATTGCAAGATCAAGAAATTTCTTCAAGTGATCATCAGAAAGATAATGATCAATCAATTGAAGAAATATAGAGCTGTGCATAACTTACATATCTAGAAGGAGAAGCTCGAATCACAATTGAATCATAGTTATTGATTCAAGTCTCAACTTTGATTTAATCAAAGGTTTTAAACTGTGAAACACCAAGAAGGTGTGAAGGACAGTTGAGTGCAGTCAGGGAGACTATGTTTGTGATGAGCTGATGAAGAGGCAATTCAACACTCTAAGGACTAAAGGCAAAGAAGCTTAGTTTAAGCAGTCATCCTACCTGTTGAGGACTAAAGCTGGAAAATTGTGAAACTAGGGATTAGTGAAGGACAATCAAGTGTCTAGAATTTACTTTGTGTCTTGTAACTGTAAACCTCAAGAACATAGTGAATTTGGCCTCCGCATCACAGGGGAAGAGAGGACTGACAGGATTACGCCGCCTGGAACCTCTATAATTCTTGTTTATTTACTTTATGCATTTACTTACTGCATAATAGTTATACTCATCTAGTTCACATACTCAGCAAACACTAGAAACAGAGACAACATATTAACTGATATATTATATTTTATAAAGGCTTATTTAATCCGCTGCCGGTTAACTCAGTTAAGGATAAGTCAGTTTTTGACTTAGACTCATCTAAGTTAGCATAACACTGCACAAGTTTTAAATGTATTTTAAAACTCTAAAATCCATTTTTTAGGGACAAGTTTATTCACCCCCCTTAAACTTGTGTTAGCCTTTCCAAGGGACCAACAATTGGTATCGGAGCAAATCTTCTACTCTGAAGAGATCTCCGATTGAGCTTTATCAGTTTGAGTAACTGGCCACCAATTATTCCGATACCAACAATTGGTATCGGAAGCAGTTCTTCATATTGGAGGTGATCCAAGTCGATTACTGCTTCATGCATCAGTTATTTTCGATACCAACAATCAGTTCTTATCATTTGTTTCTGTGGCCAACCTTAGCTGATTTTCAAAACCTGCATCATGGAGTCATACAATCATTTTAGAAATATGATTTGCTGTTTGTTTTTAAGATTTGATGACTATAAAACAAACTTTCAGTCTCTTATCACTGAAACTCAAGAAAAGCTGATTGAAAAATTCATTGATGAATCATCCCCCACAAACAATGAAAAAAATGTTGAAATATTACCCTTAATCTTTTGTGGAAAGAATCATGGTGAAAGTGATGAAGAGATCATACTTTTTGGAACTGGGCTAACAAGAAACAATGCTGGATTGGATAAAGTGGAGCGGCATACTGTAAGATGAAGAAGCTATAACTGAAAATTTATCTATCAAACATCATGAGGTAAATGCATCCAATACTTACACTACCGTGAACAATCATAGAAATGAAGATTTCAATGAAACCTTGGACATACTCATAAAGGAATTAGAGGTAATTCAAAAGAATTATGAGAATGTCAAAAAGGAAAAAAGATCTATTGAAAACTGAAGTTATAAGATTGACTGCTGAGATCAATCTTATCCAGGCTAATAATATAACTAAGGAAACTTGCTCAATTGATGAACTAACAGAGGTAATAAATATCACAGAATCAATAGTTGATCTAATTTCCCACGTTCATTTCAAACCTGGAAAACCATTTGGAGACAGATCAGGTTTAGGGTTTGATAGTCAGCAGAATTCTAAGTTCAGACCTAGTTCTGTTGCACCTAAGTTTGTAGGTGCACAATAGTCAAGAATTCAGAAAACTGATGCAGTTATTAAAACTGACAATTACTCAGCTCAGTCTCAACTCAAAACTGACAAAACTGTAAAATCAGTCAGTAGCAAACAACAAATTGGAAGATTTTACAGAAAATATCAGAAGACTGAAAAAGGAAAAACTGACCAGAGATCAGTTAAAAGGACATTCAATTCACATCCATCTAAAAATGATAACCATTCATGGCATAAAAGATTCAAGGGGAAAGGGAGACTATTTCCTACTGATGAAGACTGGAATGGACTTATGTTCACTCAGTTTCACAATAGTGAAAAGACGTTCGAGTCAAGAAAGCAGAATTTTGTGAAAACTGACCATACTCAGCCGAAAAATCAAGATAGGTATAAATCTAAGACTTACAGAAATACAAAAACTAAACAAAAAAAAAACCCAAACAGATATGGGTACAGAAAAGTTCTTAATTTGTTTTGCAGATAAAAGCTGAATTCAAATCAAACTCGAGTCATCTACTCAACTAAGTTTTGAAATCGATCCGAACGGTCGATCGACACAAAGTTTGGATAAGATCAAAGTCGAATCTTGACAAATGGAGACATACCGTGATCGATTGTTACAAGCTACTAATGAACAAACGTGACCCTACCCTCATCTCAATCGCTCATCTTTTCCACTCACCGCTCTTTACGTACTTCAACGCTTGACATGATTAATGACAAGACATTATTTTACCCACCTGATTTTACAACTACCAAATCTACCACTTATAAATACCCTTGTGTATTACCTAAAATCATTTACACTCTATTCTCTCTTTATAATTCAAAAGAATTTGCTCTATCTTTACATTTCTTCAACAATCTGAATTAATGGCCTTCACCAGAGTTGAACCTGGAATGATCATTTCTCTAGATCAATTTGTGGCTAAATACACAGATCAATCTCTAGCCAAAGAAATCGTAAACAAAATCAAAAAATTCAAAGGATTGGAGCAAGTATTAAACATAAACCTGAAGAATGTGTGCCTGGACAGCATCGGTGATTTTTATGAATTTGGAAGCAAGAGCATTGAATATGAAGATATACTTAATTACACTACACATATCAATGGAAAAGAGATCAAGGTTACTGTGAACCTTATAACATACATCTTTGGATTTGAGAAATCTAGATTCACTTCAGTTCTCAAAATATCTAAAGAACAGCGAGAGAAATTATGGAAAGACATTGCAATCTCAGAAGACTCAAATTTATCTCTGTCTGGATCAACAGGGCTGCTCAAGCATGAATTCGGTTTTCTGACAAAGATCCTAGCAAATTGCGTTATTGGAAACGCAGGCAACTTCAGTAATATACCCGGCACGAAGATAGATCTACTTTATATGATTTGGTTCGGAGAGGATACAACTGGAAAAGGTAAATCTTCAATCAACTGGTCGCTCAATCTTCCAATATACCTAAGAAGAAGAATGCTGAGAAGAAAAAGAAGATTTTATCTCAAGAAGACTCTTGCTCTTCTAGACCAAAGAATTATTGACCATTTTGGGATTGCAAGAAGAAAGGAAACTGCAGTTGTTGATGGCAAAATTGCAGCCAAAGAAGAAAAATCAAAGAAAATGAAAGCAGGAGGTTCTGAAACTAAACCCAAGAAGAAAAGCAAGAAGTCTTCCAAGAAAACTGAAACTACAACTGAAGCACTGGAACATCTTGAAGGACTGAGAGAAAGGAAGAGGAAACTTGATGAAGTTACAACCAAACAAGTTACTGAGAAACCAGCAGAGGCTTCACCAGAAAAATCAGTTAGTTCAGTTGCTGAAAGTCAAGGAAAGAAAGTTAGAACAAAAGAAACTCACAGCAAACAAATCATTGCTGAAGTTGAGCCTATTGCTGAGAAATTACATGTTCAAGAGTCAGCAAAGGACTTTCAAGAAGCTGTCCCATCACTACGAATCGAAACTCGTGGGGAACAAATCTAGAGCTGATGATGAGGAGACTGATAGTGATGAAGAACTGATTGGACCTGGTGTGATCGAAATGCTTAATCTGCTAACTTTATCAAGATCCACACCACAAAATTCAGAATACATAATGGAATATGAGGAGTTTATCAAAGAACTGGAAGACTCTCAGTCAAGAGAAAGAGAAGTTGCTGAAGCTGAATCTAAACCGGAATAAGTCATCACTCTGGATGAGCATATCAATGAACAAGAAATAGTTCCACAAGATAAGAAAGAAGAGGAATCAGTTGATGAACTGATTATTGAATCATTAAAAGATCAGGTTGCTGAACCAACACCTGAAGAGGAACCAGTTGCTGAACTGGAGCTTGGAACAAGTGTAGAACAAGTTGCTAAAGAAGAACTTGTTGCCACTGAAGGAAAGCTGGAAACTGAAGCTTCCATCTCAAGATTTTGACCGGAATCGAAACCAAGATGAACTCGGTTGTTCTTTGAAGGGAAACCAAAGAAATCGATATGTTTGAAATCAAGAAATCTGTAAGATTTGAGGCACCTGTGGAATCCAATCTAGAGATTCCTAGGGAAAGTGAAATTATCCCAACTCCGTCTGAATCATCTGTTAATGTTGGAGAACTGATTGTAGCTGACTGCAAGAGACTGCATGCTTATCAGAATTGGAAACTCAGCTCCATTTTTAATCAGAGAAGTCAGTTTGCTGAAATTGAAATCACAGAGAAATGGGTATTCAGTCAATGCAATATCAACCATCTATCCGAGTTGATCAACACTGATGAATATTTGAACAATGGGTATGCGTTGATCAGAGATAGTTATTGGAAGAGAACTGCTGCAGGAGAGAGTTCTAAGAAAGATGACAATGATGATGATGATTATTCTCAGGGAGACCCTAATTTACAAAAAGAGATTCTCGCCTCTCTACAAGACAAAGAATGAACAAAGGATGTTGCTGAAGGAGGTTCATCTGAAGATAGTTCAGATGATAGTGAAGAAACTGACTCTGACGGTCAGTCTGAAGATCAAGAAAAGGGAGGTTATCAGTCTTCTACTGATAAAACTGTGCTTGAGATTGCAAAAACTGAAGCTAATAAAGCTTGTGGAGAATCTGATGAAGAGTTCAATGTGAATATTTCACCAGCTAGAAACGTTGATCAATCAAGTCTAGAAGAAGTAAGAAGATAGTATGAGGTTAGAAGAAAATCTGTGGATTACATAGAGAAGCTTATGCAGATTGCTTCTCCTCCTAAAGAAGGAAAAGTAGCTGAAACTGGAAAGGACAAAGTTGAAGAAAAGAAAGTTGAATCTAAAGATGTTGTACCCACACAAGCTGACACTATCAAGTTTTACTTTAATGAGCTTATAAAAATTCAGAAAGACGACTTAAGTGTGTTCGGAAAAGTTCTAAAAGCAATGAAGGAAAGCAAAACTGAAAGAGAAAACATGGAGAAAAGGTTAAACAGTGTCAAATCTGACTATCATGATACTCTTATCGCAATCAAAAAAACAACCATTGAAACTGAGTCAATAAAAGGTAAGACCCAAGACAGATGGGAGGGCATCCTCAACAATGTAGTTGACAGACTGATCTTATTAGAGAGTGCATCAAAAGATTCAGTTGTTGCTCAAACCATTTTGACATCAAATCAGCAGCACCTAAATTTATACATTAGGAGCTTTAGCAACAAAGATGATGTCACTAAGGGGGAAGTTTGGACTTGTTAAAAGTCAGTGCAGAAGATATGCCACAAGTTCTTGATTGTATTGAAGAGAAACTGGTTGAACCGAAGAAAGCTAGAGGAGAGTTCACTGATGAAGAAATGGAACTCATAGCTAAGTTCTCAGATCCAGCTGAGAAAAGACTGGCTCTAGACTCTCAAATGTACAACGTATTCAAAGATCTACCGATTCAAGAGGGAGTATCAAGGGAACAAGTCCTAGAGTCTTTTCTACATATGCAAAAGGTTCTTGTTCATTATTGGAACAAACTAGGAAAATGGGAGAAAGATAGCACTTTGGATAAGGCATCAGATGAAGTTGAAAAGACTGAACCAGAGTTTGTTCAGAAATTACTGAGGACTGCCACCAGTGAAAGATTAAGAAGATCTGTTTTTGTGTTTACCGTGTTGTTTAAAAGCAAGTTTTTCAGCAAGCACAGTATGACAGATTCTTGGAATATTTGGGCAAACATTCAATGAGTGGAATGCAAGCAAACTAACCTAGCAATGAAAGAAGCTGCAGAAATCTTTGACAAGCAAGTTGGTCAAGGAACTGAAAAGGAAACTAGAAATTAATTTCTTTTCATGTATTTATATTTTATTACACTATAACTCGCTTATCAATAAAATCTCGTTTCTCGATTCTTTGTGTTTTCATTATTTTATTTTGTCTATGTCTTTTTGCATTGCTTTTAAGGAAGGTATTGACATCATCAAAAAGGGGGAAATTGTTGGAAATAAAATTTATATTTTGATGATGATTATCACTTAATGAGTTATTGTTCTTAAACATATTGATGAAGTGTCATAACTAGGTGTTATAGTGCAAAGCAAAAAGATGTCTAGAAATCATTGTATAGGATTTAATAGAGTCTGATAGTTGTATAAGTTAGTCAGATAAGCACTGTAATAATTCTAGGTTCAGAACTGAGAAAATGAGAAACTGATTTATTGAGCTGAGTTCCCAACTTAACTTGATCAAGAGTACTTCAACCGTAACTGAGGGATCAGACTCAGTTATGAAAGAACTGAAGAAGGTAAGTTCGCTGAGGGACGCATAATCAGTTGGTTTATCTAGAAGATAGAAGAACTGAGGGTTCAAACTTAGTTATTGAAGACTGAAGAACTGAGGGTTCAAACTCAGTTTATGAAGACTAAGTCAATACTATATAGTTTAGACTTCAGGCAAGCTTGTTATGACTTGAACTGACTTTATAGATCATGTATGCTGGACTAAGAATCATAAGGACAATGGTATCTTAGAAGAACAATTGAAAAAGGTGTACTCGATTAAGTCAATAATAATCGATGAAGGATAGAGAAATCTTGAGTTTTTAGGAAGAGTAAAAACTCAGTAAATGCTCTTGAAAACTGGAAACTGACCAAGTCGTATTGAATCAGTTTTGGAACTGGAAATAAGCAAAACTGATGAAGGATCAGACCATTATGAATGTCAGAAAGGACACTGACATACATACAGAAAAGCAGGACCACTAACGGCTATAAGGATTCAAATTCAAATGAAATGACCGTTAGAAAAACCCCTATAAATAGATCTCTTCTACAACAAGAAGGGTGTGGAATTCTAAGAATCAATCTAGTCAAGAAAGATCAAATTAAGGGTGAAAAGTAATCAAAAAGAATTCCTGCTATATATACTTAATTGCAAGATCAAGAAATTTTTTCAAGTGATCATCAGGAAGATCAAGATCAATCAATTGAAGAAATACAGAGCTGTGCATAACTTACATATCTAGAAGGAGAAGCTCGAATCACAATCGAATCATAGTTGTTGATTCAAGTCTCAACTTTGATTTAATCAAAGGTTTTAGACTGTGAAACACCAAGAAGGTGTGAAGGACAGTTGAGTGCCGTCAGGGAGACTGTGTTTGTGATGAGCTGGTGAAGAGGCAATTCAACCCTCTAAGGACCAGTGCAGCAAGCTTAATTTAAAAAGCCATCCTACCTGTTGAGGACTAAAGCTGGAAGATTGTGAAACTAGGGATTAGTGAAGGACAATCAAGTGTCTAGAATTTACTTTGTGTCTTGTAACTGTAAACCTCAAGAACATAGTGAATTTGGCCTCCGCATCACAGGGGAAGAGAGGACTGACAGGATTACGCCGCCTGGAACCTCTATAATTCTTGTTTATTTATTTTATGCATTTACTTACTGCATAATAGTTATACTCATCTAGTTCACATACTCAGCAAACACTAGAAACAGAGACAGCATATTAACTGATATATTATATTTTATAAAGGCTTATTTAATCCGCTGCCGGTTAACTCAATTAAAGATAAGTCAGTTTTT
Organism: Gentiana macrophylla; assembly: GCA_026214975.1. Lineage (NCBI taxonomy): Eukaryota > Viridiplantae > Streptophyta > Magnoliopsida > Gentianales > Gentianaceae > Gentiana > Gentiana macrophylla. Next base: position 74,248,934 of record CM047817.1, on the reverse strand, counting down.
GACTTAGACTCACTAAGTTAGCATAACTCAAGACAAGTTTTAATCAGTATTTTAAAAGTCTAAAATCAGTTTTTAGGGACAAGTTTATTCACCCCTCTAAACTTGTGTTAACCTTTCCAAGGGACCAACAATTGGTATCGGAGCAAATCTTCAGCTTTGAAGAGATCTCCTATTGAGCTTTATCAGTTTGAGTAACTGGCCACCAGTTATTCCGATACCAACAATTGGTATCGGAAGCAGTTCTTCATATTGGAGGTGATCCAAGTCGATTACTGCTTCGTGAATCAGTTATTTTTGATACCAACAATCAGTTCTTATCAGTTGTTTCTGTGACCAACCTTAGCTGATTTTCAAAACCTGCATCATGGAGTCACACAATCATTTTAGAAATATGCTTCTTATCACTGAAACTCAAGAAAAGCTTATTGAAAAATTCATTGATGAATCATCTCCCACAAACAATGAAGAAAATGTTGAAATATTACCCTTAATTTTTGTGGAAATAATCATGGTGAAAGTGATGAAGAGATCATACTTTTTGGAATTGGACTAACAAGCAACAATGCTGGATTTGATAAAGGGAAGCAGACACTAGAAGATGAAGAAGCTATAACTGAAAATTTATCTATCAAACATCATGAGGTAAATGCATCCAATACTTACAATGCCGTGAAAAATCATTGAAATGAAGATTTCAATGAAACCTTGGACATACTCATAAAGGAATTAGAGGTAATTCAAAATAATTATGAAAATGTCAAAAAGGAAAAAAGGTCTATTGAAAACTGAAGTTCTAAGATTGACTGCTGAGATCAATATTATCAAGGCTAATAATATAACTAAGGAAACTTGCTCAATTGATGAACTAACAGAGGTAATAAATATCACGAGAATCTTGATTGATCTAATTCCTAACGCTCAATTCAAACTGGAAAACCATTTGGAGACAGATCAAAGTTTGGGTTTGATAGTCGCAGTAATTCTAAGTTGAGACCTAGTTGGCTTGCACCTAAGTTTGTAGTCGCACAACAGTCAAGAATTCAGAAAACTGACACAGTTATTAGAACTGACAATTACACAGCTCAGTCTCAACTCAAAACTGACAAAACTGTAAAATCAGTTAGTAGCAAACATCAAACTAGAAGATTTTACAGAAAATATCAGAAGACTGAAAAAAGCAAAACTGATCAGAGATCAGTTAAAAGGACATTCAATTCACATCCATCTAAAAATGATAACCATTCATGGAATAAAAGATTCAGGGGGAAAGGGAGACTCTTTCCTACTGATGAAGACTGGAATGGACCTATGTTCACTCAGTTTCACAATAGTGAAAAGACGTTCAAGTCAAGAAAGCAGAATTTTGTGAAAACTGACCATACTCCGCCGAAAAATTAAGATAGGTATAAATCTAAGACTTACAGAAACACAAAAACTAAACAAAAAAACCCAAACAGATATGGGTACCTAAAAGTTCTTAATTTGTTTTTTGAAAAAAAGTGAATTTAAATCAAAATCGACTGACTCAAATTTTGGATAAGATCAAAGCTGAATCTTGACAGCTGGAGACATATCGTATCGATTGTTACAAGCTACTAATGAACAGTCGTACCCTACACTCATCTCAGTTGTTCATCTTTTTCACTCACCACTCTTTCCGTACTTCAACGCTTGACATGATTAATGACAAGACGTTATTTTACCCACCCAGATTTTACAACTACCAAATCTACCACTTATAAAAACCCTTGTGTATTACCTAAAATCATTTACACTGTATTCTCTCTTTACAATTCAAAAGAATTTGCTCTATCTTTAAATTTCATCAAAAATCGGAATTAATGGCCTTCACCAGAGTTGAACCCGGAATGATCATTTCTCTATATCAATTTGTGGCTAAATACACAGATTAATCTCTAGCCAAAGAAATCGCAAACAAAATCAAATATATGGATTGGAGCAAGTATTAAACATAAACCTGAAGAATGTGTGCCTGGACAGCATCGGTGATTTTTATGAATTTGGAAGCAAGAGCATTGAAGATGAAGATATACTTACTTACACTACACATATCAATGGAAAAGAGATCAAGGTTACTGTGAACCTTATAACAGACATCTTTGGATTTGAGAAATCTAGATTCACTTCAGTTCTCAAAATATCTAAAGAACATCGAGAGAAATTATGGAAAGACATTGCTATCTCAGAAGACTCAAATGTATCTCTGTCTGGATCAACAGGGCTACTCAAGCCTAAATTCGGTTTTCTGACAAAGATGCTAGCAAATTGCGTAATTGGAAACGCAGGAAACTTCAGTAATCTATCCAGCACCAAGATAGATCTACTTTATATGATTTGGTTCGGAGAGAATACAACTGGAAAAGGTAAATCTTCGATCAACTGGTCGCTCAATCTTCCGATATACCCAAGAAGAAGAATGCTGAGAAGAAAGGGAGATTTTATCTCAAGAAGACTTTTGCTCTTCTAGCCCAAAGAATTATTGACCATTTTGGGATTGCAAGAAGAAATGAAACTACAGTTGTTGATGGAAAAATTGCAGCCAAAGAAGAAAAATCAAAGAAAAGGAAAGCAGGAGGTTCTGAAACTGAACCCAAGAAGAAAATGAAGAAGTCTTCCAAGAAAACTGAAACTACAACTGAAGCACTGGAACATCTTGAAGGACTGAGAGAAAGGAAGAGGAAACTTGAATAGGTTACAACCAAACAAGTTACTGAGAAACCAGCAGAGGCTTCACCAGAAAAATCAATCAGTTCAGTTGCTGAAAGTCAAGGAAAGAAAGTTAGAACTGAAGAAACTCCCAGCAAACAAATCATTGCTGAAGTTGAGCCTATTGCTGAGAAATTACCTGTGGAAGAGTTAGCAAAGGACTTTCAAGAAGCTGCCCCATCACTACCAGAAACTGAAACTCAGGGGGAACAAACCCTGAGAGTCACGATGATGAGGAGGCGATAGTGATGAAGAACTGATTGGACCTAGTGTGATCAAAATGCTTAATCTGATAACTTTATCAAGATCCACACCACAAAAGTCAGCATCCAGAATGGAATATGAGGATTTTATCAAAGAACTGGAAGACTCTCAGTCACAAAAAAGAAAAGTTGTTGAAGCTGAATCCAAACCGGTACAAGTCATCACTCTGGATGATCTTGTCAATGAACAAGAAATAGTTCCACAAGATAAGAAAGAAGAGGAATCAGTTGCTGAACTGATTATTGAATCATTAAAAGATCAGGTCTGAACCAACACCTGAAGAGGAACCAGTTGCTGAACTGGAACTTGGAACAAGTGTAGAACAAGTTGCTGAAGAAGAACTTGTTGCCGCTGAAGGAAAGTTGGAAACTGAAACTGCCATCTCAGTTCCTTTGACTGGAACTAAAACCAGCGTGATCTCAGTTGTTGCTGAAGGGGAAACCAGCAAAATTGATCAGTTTGAAACTGAAGAAACTATAAGATTTGAAGCACCTGTGGAATCCAATCTGGAGATTCCTAGGGAATGTGAAATTATCCCAACTCCGTCTGAATCATCTGTTAATGTTGGAGAACTGATTGTAGCTGACTGCAAGAGACTGCATGCTTATCAGAATTGGAAACTCAGCTCCATTTCTAATCAGAGAAGTCAGTTAGCTGAAATGGAAATCACAGAGAAATGGGTATTCAGTCTATTCAAAATCAACCATCTGTCCGAACTGGTCAACACTGATGAATTTTTGAACAATGGGTATGCGTTGATCAGAGATAGTTATTGGAAGAGAACTGCAGCAGGAGAGAGTTCTAAAAAAGATGACAATGATGATGATGATTATTCTCAGGGAGACCCTAATGTGCAAAAAAAGATTCTGGCCTCTCTACAAGACAAAGAAGGAACAAAGTATGTTGCTGAAGGAGGTTCATCTGAAGATAGTTCAGATGACAGTGAAGAAACTGAAACTGACTCTGACGGTCAGTCTGAAAATCAAGAAAAGGGAGGTTATCAGTGTCCTACTGATAACACTGTGCTTGAGATTGCAAAAACTGAAGCTAATAAATCTTGTGGAGAATCTGATGAAGAGTTCAATGTGAATATTTCACCAGCTAGAAACGTTGATCAATCAAGTCTAGAAGAAGTAAGAAGACAGTCTGAGGAGAGAAGAAAATCTGTGGATTACAAAAAGAAACTTAAGCAGATTGCTTCTCCTCCTAAAGAAGCAAAAGTAGCTGAAACAGGAAAGGACAAAGTTGAAGAAAAGAAAGTTGATTCTAAAGATGTTTTACCCACACAAGCTGACACTATCAAGTTTTACTTCAATGAGCTTATAAAAATTCAGAAAGACGACTTAAGTGTGTTCGGAAAAGTTCTAAAGGCAATGAAGGAAAGCAAAAATGAAGGAGAAAACATGGAGAAAAGGTTAAACAGTGTCAAATCTGACTGTCATGATACTCTTATCGCAATCAGAAAAACAACCATTGAAACTGAGCAAGAAAAACTGAGACCCAAGAGAGATGGGAGGGCATCCTCAACAATGTAGTTGACAGACCGATCTTATTGCAGAGTGCTCTCGAGCATGATTCGGGGTAAATAAAGGTACAATAAATGGTAGTATTTTAGGGCGTTATCAACTGGCCGTGGATCCGTATAGTTCAAGCGCCTCGGATAAAAGATGCATGCTGCAAAAGGGCCCCATAGAAGTTGTTGACGCTACTACGTCTGCTTGAGCTATCCAATTGATAATTCATTGACCTACCAACAAATATGGCATGTCAGGCAACTTAAGATTTAGGTTCCTCAATGAAACCACATCAAAAATCGAGGTAGATTACTCCCATGTCGCCTTGAGAGTGAGGGGTTGCTTCAGGAAATCCGTATCCAACCATAGAGCCGATTTTCCTGCAGGCCCAGTCGGAACCTTTCCTTTATTCGACACTTTCGGCGCAGATTCAAGAACCACCTTTTTGCCTTTATCAGTGACCTCCTTGTTAGGGCTCATGATCAATCTATGGCAGAGGTGAGGGGTTCAACGCCTTAAGAAACTTGGGCATCTTCATGTTGAAATAGTGTCCTAAACCCAATCGGGTTGGACCGGATCCGACCGGTCGGATCATTTCTACTATTTCTTTATGTTTATACATATATTAAATGGCTTTTCATTTGTCATATACTTGTTCTTTTAAGGAACCAATTATGAATTGTTATATGATAACGGTCATTTTGTGCCCGTTATTCTATGATATTTATCCCGATTCTAGTTTAAAAGATCTATAATAGAGTAATAATAAGTCGTAATACGCTTAATTTGCATATGCCGAGAGTTACGATTCGTTATTATGTATTTAGAGATTTTATTATATTATTTGATGTTACTGATCGTATTTTATGCTATATTTGTAGTAACTCATTTGGGAGTGCAAGGATGGACTTCAGAGAAGCTTTAATTGCGAGACAAGTTGTAGAGCCCAAGACGAAACAAGAAGGAAGCCCAAAGATACAAGGCTCGGTCGACCGAGCCTATGCATTCGGTCGACCGAGCGGGCTCAAGTCCAGAGAAGTCCGGCACATTGTTTGAGGCGGTTAGGGTTTAGTGTTTTCCACATTTAAGTCGGTCTTCTTAAGTCGGCTGTAGCTCTATATAAACACAAGTCCTTTGTATTTTTTAAAACACACCAATACCAATTCATTCATATATACATACAAGCAAATAAGGATTATTTAGGCGTGTGGAAGAGCTGGGGGCGCAATAATGTAAGCCCTAGTTTCTCTTCTTGTTTTCTTTTAGTAATTAATTTCCCAATTATGCTTTAATTGTTTGAGTAGTTAGCCATAGCTAGATGATGTAGATCTAGGCTATGACGTTAGGGAGGTGTTGATGCCTTGTCTATGAGGATCTCATACCCTACGTCCTCTTCCTAACATCTATGGATGAATCTACGGGTTTGATTACGTGTATTTAGATTAGTTTATATGATTGCCTGACGAATCACTATTTAATCCGATTTGTATGAGAAACGCTGAGAAATATATTCAGGGGTGTAATCTGGGGAGTGGAGCACTCGGGTGACTGAGTGGTGTCACTCGGTCGACCGAGCCTATGCATTCGGTCGACCGAGAGCCTCTGACCCTGCTTCACACGTTAATCAGTCATGTCTTTATGATTAGATTAGCTTAATTGAATCTGTTATCTCAGTAGGGATGGCTATGGTTACGTTACTCGCTTAATTTAATTAAAACGTGTAAAAAGGAAATACCGATATAAAACTCTTAGGTGGGCTTATGAATTGATCTTCACGGACGTTCAGCGTTATCTAGGAAGGTTTATATTAGGGAATTGCGCGCACCTTGTTTATACGTAGATCGTAAACTAGCACGAGATTATAACTTGGTAATTGTTAGTTGGACGAGAGTTTGAGTGATCATTTAGGAAGTACGCCTAACCATAGGAATGTTTCCTAGACGAGGTGTACGGTTAATATTGGCATCCTTAGAGTCGTAGGCGTGTGATTTATATGAGATGGAGGCACTTAAAAGGCGAAGTCACGTAACAATATCACAGTGATCTAGTGACCTACCGGTGCTACGTCAAGTTTTAGAGGATGTCTCCCTTAGCCAATATAAACGGATATGAACGGATTAATAGTTGATAAGTCTTGTTGTTATATAAATTGTCTAGATCCAAATGATTCTGATTATAATTGGGCGATTGATTACGTTATTTGTTTATATGTTTGAGTGTGTCTTTCTTTCTCGTATCCTATGTTGGTCATAGACCGTCTTTGTCAAACGAAATAAATAGGTTGACTATTTAAGTTAGAATCCACAAATTGATTCTCTCGTGGGATCGAGCCTCGACTCTATTTAGCTATCTGCGATTGAACCTAGTTCACTTGCTAGTGGTTATTTAGGCATCGAGTTAATTTAACTTGACCTCAATCAAGTTTTTGGCGCCGTTGCCGGGGAATCAATGGTCCAATTGCTTAAATAATCTACTTAATTATTTCGTTTATCTGTTTTCTTTAAATAATATAAAAAAATAATAATAATAATAATAATAATTTTTATATATATATATAATAAAATAATCTGTATGTTCGGTCGACCGAACGTTATCACTCGGTCGACCGAGCCCATTTTCTATTTTTTCGACAAATTGTCTTCCCCCGAGATTCTCGTTTTTCCTCGTGAGTAGGTTATAAGCCTAGCAGCAGCAGTATGAGTAATCATCACGCTGCTTGTTCAATGACCGTTTGTTGTTTTTCTTATGATGCAGTTAATCGGAAGGAATCACTCAAGGGAACTGTTTAGCAAAATGTTATCACATCAGTTTTCTGAGGCTCAAGGAGAAGAAGTCTTGATGCTAAGAACCAAAACCACACCAAGAAAGCCGTTGACACCTAAACTCAAGGAGAGAATAGCAAAGATGAAGGCAAGAATTCAAGAAGCTAAGAAGACAAAAGAGTCTAAAGAAGCTTACATATACAGAGGTATGTCCAAGTTAAATCCTGAAGAGATTTCTTCAGATTCAGACTCAGGATATGACTACATGCATCACATGTCAGATATAGAATCTGATTCTGAGGTTAGCATAGACCTAAATCGCCCTATAGTCGTCTGTCCCAGAGATGCAGCGCATATTGAGAATGAGGCTCGGTTGATGCCGAAACTAGATGACCCAGGAGCATTTATGGTAGAGGTTACCTTAGAAAGAACATGCCTAGGGTTGGCTTTGATAGATTCTGGCTCGAGTCTGAACATTTTCCCGAAGAGTTTTTGTGAGAGAAATCTAATCCTTACCCCCACAAATACTCCATTGCAAGTTAGGTTTGCGGATAGGACCAGAACGATCATGTCTGGAAATATGAATAATATGATCATTGGCATAGGACAGCTCAGGTTTAAGATAGATATAGTTGTTATGGATATAGATGAGCACCATCACTGCCCTATCATTTTAGGGAGAGCCTTTATCAATACTTCTAGAGCCCTAATTCGTATGTCCAGGCGTGAGATTACATTTTTCGATGCTAAGGGTTACGAGACCTATGGGATGAGGAATCAGATTTCCTATTCGGTGGCGTAAATGTTATAGGAGGTGGTAATTCGAAACCAGATTTGACTCCGGACTAAGAAAAAGTGCTGATTACGAGATAGAAGAAAGAGATGAGACCCTTACAGTTCTGAGTCGTGAGAAAGCTGTCGAGCCTGCCCCTGTTCTAGAAAATCATAATTCTGAAGGCCTGCCTTTCTCTAGACCCAAGGATAGAAGGAAGCAAGCAAAGAAACGAACCCGTAGAGTTCGTAAGCTAAAGAGAGCTCATCTAGTTACGAGACAATCACGAAAGTTGGAGCTTGCTTGGATGGACAGATTCATTTGTCTTTTCATTGGACTCACATCTCACGGAAAGGCACTAGTGCAAAAGGACAAAGAAGACATTTTCGGTAAAGGCTAACTGGTGAAAACTGGCAAGCCAAGAGCGTTTCGTAGAAAGTCTTCGATTTATGGAAAGTCAAGCTACCGACTTAAAATCGTAGAACTATTTCTATTTTTTCATCATTTTATTTCATTTTCTTTTTTAAAAATAAAAATAAAAGTAGCGTGAAACGAGCGATAAAGTTTTTTTATTTTCGCCGTGTTCCGACGACTGCTAAGTTAAGGATGTGCAAAAATCTTTTTTTTATTCGAATCGTTTTTACGTGAAGTAGGGTGTAGTAACCGAGTCTTTGTAAAAAAATGTTGATTAAGGAAATAGAAATGCGTTATTTTAAATGCTGTAGGACAGATTGTTTTTATTTATGAAAAGAATGAGATTATTTTTGTGCTTGGGACAACTTGTCGGTTGGGATAATTTTGCGGTAGGAATTGAAAAAGTGAAATAATAGTTATGACATTGTTATATGTTGTAGTTAATTTCCAGTGTGTCATAATTAAATGGTCAACACCATTTATTTCTACATATCCCCATACACCTTTCTCTCTTCCCAATTTCTTTATTCTTTCAATTTAAACTTTCAAATTCCACCTTTACATCTCATCAATCCCCAACCATTCTTATCCACCAATCACATTCCACTTTCAATTTCCTCTTTTTCTATTTAACCCATTCATCCTCTTCTCCATTTTCTTCATCCAAATTCTCCACCTACCTTTTCCCCAAATCCTTGTAGAAATCAAATGGAAATATTTTTAAAATCTTCATCTATTACACCATCTCACTCACTTTTCATTTTTTAATCGCAAAGGAGCTGTCGAAACCTTTTCTAATCGGCCAACTCAGTCACTGGGAGGATACAGAGCCAGAAACACTTGATTAGCCACCAGTCCAGATAGAATTCAGCACTCGGTCAACCGAGTGATTACTCTCGGTCGACCGAGAGTCGCCCTGCTGCTGCCGTCCGCTGCTGTGCCGCTTGTCTGTCAGAATGCCACCAAGAAGACGCAGAGCCGCCCAATTTGTGGCAGTTGAATGCGACATACCATTAATCAACGGGGTACCACAATTCGCGAGTCGGGAGGTATATGCTTCATTTATTAATAATCTCTCGAATGCCCCTGTACATCAAGCTCGAGGACTGGGTTTGGATAATTGTGGAGATGAGCTATTGGAATTAGTGGAACGTTATCAGTGGCGAGATGTCGTGGCACCCCCCGGCCGAGTCAACGTCAATTGGGTAAGGGAATTTTATGCTTACTTACGCGTACATCCCGACACCAATATTGTTACTATTCATGGACGACCCATTGTAATTTCTCCGGGAACGTTTAATGCTTATTTTGGTCTGGATATCTCGGAGGACGGGCCAGAGTATATGGTGACATTTGACGGGTCCGACGCTTGGTTGGAGGAAGTTGGTGCCTATCTGGGGATAGATTGGACTATAGGAGAGGTTGCCCGCACATTTGCAGAACCCGATTTTAGGAGATGGGAGGATAAATGCCTTCATCGGCTTATCCGTTCTAATCTCTTTCCGGCCAAGCATGTATCTACGGTCTATTATGCCCATGCCACTCTGCTTTATTGGTTATACATGGGATGGCCCGTGAACGTGGGGGCATTGATACGCAAGGAAATGACAGACGATGCTCTCAAGACTCGGCACACCTTACCTTTTGGTTCACTGATTACTACATTCTGTGAGGGAGCCGAGTGCCCAGTGTTAGGCAGTGATTCTTATGTGGGGCCAATGCATATCTTATCTTTAAATTCTGTCGCACCACCTATCGTTCACGGCCACGATCAAGCACAAGCAGGGGAGCCCGAGGACGATGCTGACGAAGCCGGCCTGAACAATTTGCAACTAGCACCATTCAATCCTAATTATGGGCCTTATGATCCCAATGCTCCAGGATTTTGGGATTAAGCATTTGTATTTTTGTATTTGCATTTCCTATGATTAACGCGTTTTTATTTTGACTAGTTTCTTCTAGTGTGTCGTGTTATATAGAGTAGGTTTCACTACTTCCTAAATTCGAACTCATGTAATGTTTTGGAATTGCTGAGATATATTGACATGTAATCATGAATTTATGGACTTGAAAATGTTTAAGGAATTTGTTATCTCTTTTACGGTCCCTTTTTCTGATTATTACTATTTGGACTAATCCTGTAACGAGTTTCGAGCTTTGTTTAAGATGCATGTTGCAGTGATTATTCTTCTGCCTTGCTAGCGGCCAATGCCTGTGCCTGTTAGACTTTGCCGAATCCCCGAGACTTGTTCCGCTCCCGCGCTTATCCAGAGCTAAGTTCCTATTTTTTCTCTTTATTGTTATAGATTGAGGACAATGCATGGTTTAAGTGGGGGGTACGAGTCACTTAGCTCACTTAGCTTGCTCGAATAAGGATCTATATATATATATATCAAATAATATAATAAATGAGTAAAATTTAAACTTTTAAACATAGAATCACATTTACCTTGGTGAGTTCCTGATAATTATATTTAATAAGAAATAAACCATATTTCATGAGTACGTGATCACTTTATACTTCTGCGATTTATTGATTAGTAAACTTAATGATATTCATATTGTCCGTTGCGAGTAGTTGTTTATTATTCAATTATTCGATAAATGAATCGAGTTGTACTACGCTTATTATAAAAATGAAAAAATTATGTGTACATTGCATAGATAATTGGTTATGCTTACCTAGTGTCAAATTTATCGTCTGATGTGTTCCAAAAGTTTTAGCCACAAAAGCTGAGTAATAAGCTTGAGACGTACCTGTGTTTTAACAAAACGTTAAACACTGGGCTTGTAGTAACATTACCAAAGTAGCCTCGCGCTTGTGGTAATATTTGATGCTATAATTGATCTGAGATAGGGGGATACTAAAAAGTTTTCTCCCTTGAGATTAGTAGTATTCGAAGATATGGAAAATTGAAATTTTTTTACTTCTATAGAGGCTTTGAGTATTTTTCTCGGTCTCCAAGTCCAAAAACCCGTTAGATACGCTCTTGCTTATTATTCTAGTCCTTCAACAATTAAAAGGCTTAAGAAGTGGGAATACAGAAGTTGGTAGGTTAAGACTACGAAGTCGGCATAAACTCTAATCTTGCCACGATTGTAAAAAACTAATGCACATGCACAAATCACTTCGATTCAAAACGAATAGTGAATAATGAATATCTTATGAGCATAAATGGTATGAGTTGATTCGAGTTTCTTGTGTTAGTATAATGTGACCATTGGAAAATGTTTGTATGAGGAATGACTTATTAATATTTTGATCGGGACGATCAAAGGCTAAGTGGGGGGTAGTTGATAACGGTCATTTTGTGCCCGTTATTCTATGATCTTTATCCCCGATTCTAGTTTAAAAGAGCTATAATAGAGTAATAATAAGTCGTAATACGCTTAATTTGCATATGCCGAGAGTTACGATTCGTTATTATGTATTTAGAGGTTTTATTATATTATTTGATGTTACAGACTGTATTTTATGCTATATTTGTAGTAACTCATTTGGGAGTGCAAGGATGGACTTCGGAGAAGCTTTAATTGCAGACAAGTTCAGAGAGCCCAAGACGAAACAAGAAGGAAGCCCAAAAAGATACAAGGCTCGGTCGACCGAGCCTATGCATTCGGTCGACCGAGCGGGCCTGAAGTCCAGCAGAAGTCCGGCACATTGTTTGAGGCGGTTAGGGTTTAGTGTTTTCCACATTTAAGTCGGTCTTCTTAAGTCGGCTGTAGCTCTATATAAACACAAGTCCTTTGTATTTTTTAAAACACACCAATACCAATTCATTCATATATACATACAAGCAAATAAGGATTCTTTAGGCGTGTGGAAGAGCTGGGGGCGCAATAATGTAAGCCTTAGTTTCTCTTCTTGTTTTCTTTTAGTAATTAATTTCCCAATTATGCTTTAATTGTTTGAGTAGTTAGTCATAGCTAGATGATGTAGATCTAGGCTATGACGTTAGGGAGGTGTTGATGCCTTGTCTATGAGGATCTCATACCCTACGTCCTCTTCCTAACATCTATGGATGAATCTACGTGTTTGATTACGTGTATTTAGATTAGTTTATATGATTGCCTGACGAATCACTATTTAATCCGATTTGTATGAGAAACACTGAGAAATATATTCAGGGGTGTAATCTGGGGAGTGGAGCACTCGGGTGACTGAGTGGTGTCACTCGGTCGACCGAGCTTATGCATTCGGTCGACCGAGAGCCTCTGACCCTGCTTCATCCGTTAATCAGTCACGTCTTTATCATTAGATTAGCTTAATTGAATCTGTTATCTCAGTAGGGATGGCTATGGCTACGTTACTCGCTTAATTTAATTAAAACATGTAAAAAGCAAATACCGATATAAAACTCTTAGGTGGGCTTATGAATTGATCTTCACGGACGTTCAGCGTTATCTAGGAAGGTTTATATTAGGGAATTGCGCGCACCTTGTTTATACGTAGATCGTAAACTAGCATGAGATTATAACTTGGTAATTGTTAGTTGGACGAGAGTTTGAGTGATCGTTTAGGAAGTACGCCTAACCATAGGAATGTTGCCTAGACGAGGTGTACGGTTAATATCGGCATCCTTAGAGTCGTAGGCGTGTGAGTTATATGAGATGGAGGCACTTAAAATGCGAAGTCACGTAACAATATCACAGTGATCTAGTGACCTACCGGTGCTACGTCAAGTTTTAGAGGATGACTCCCGTAGCCAATATAAACGGATATGAACGGATTAATAGTTGATAAGTCTTGTTGTTATATAAATTGTCTAGATCCAAATGATTACGGTTATAATTGGGCAGTTGATTACGTTATTTGTTTATATGTTTGAGTGTGTCTTTCTTTTCTCGTATCCTATGTCGGTCATAGACCGTCTTTGTCAAACGAAATAAATAGGTTGACTATTTAAGTTAGGATCCACAAATTGATTCTCTGTGGGATCGACCTCGACTCTATTTAGCTATACTGCGATTGAACCTAGTTCACTTGCTAGTGGTTATTTAGGCATCGAGTTAATTTAACTTGACCTCAATCATTATATGATAACGTCCTTAGTATTAAACTATGATAGAGAAACCATGATAGGTGATTATGGTTGATGATATCTCTAATCACTTTAATAAGTTTGAAACTTAAATGTCTCTAGGCTGATGTACTATTAAACAGGGCATTGATAGTACAAACAGGCTAGCAAGTATTAGATGTCTTATGTATTTAAGGGCAGGGATAGATCTTGTCTATCGAAGTGTAGAGACACCTGGACTGTACGTGGACGTGTATTAGAGAATACGTACGTTAGACTGACCCACTTACACTTTTAAGTGTCACACTATGTGGCGGTTGTGTAATTATCTTTAGGACCGGAGTCTTCATGGCATCATGGTGTGGATTGTCATGCTTAGACACTATTGAGGTTTCCCCTAGCCATGGGGCGATTATGCGGTAGTGTTGGGTGTGATACTGAAGAATGCGGAGTATACATGTTTGGTCGTCTGGAAATCGCGTACCCTATCGGTAGGGGTGAATATCCGAAAAAGGGTCTTCTTGTAAGAATGTCTTTACTCGTGAATCTTTGCAAAGTGGAAGTTAATGAGTTACTTTGAGAGAGCATGATATCCAGATTATAAGATACGGTCGTTAATGTTTGACACTCGATGTACACGACCGTATGGATATTATTACTGACCGATATGATTCTATTTACACGGTAAGCTGTTTCATATGAATGGTAGTAGTCATTGCATTTGACTCTTCGATGATTATTGGGGTCACGTTGTGTTGCTAGACGCTATCCCGTGATCGTTTGGCATGAAGGGCATTTTCGTAATTTACACTTTGTGTCTACGGCCAACATATTCAGAAGTCTATCGGGTCACACACATATGAACATCTAGCCGGATTAAAATGTGGTTATAGTTGATAACAAAATACGGAAAGTTTATCTCGAGACTATAAGGGTTATAGTGGTAAATTAATATGGTGGTATTTATTTATTATGAATAAATATAATATAAGATATTAATTATAGTGATTAATTATATAATATAAGATATTAATTATAGTGATTAATTAAATATATGTATTTAGATACATATTTCAAAATTTGGATATATATATATATATATATATATATATATATATATATATATATATATATATATATATATATATATATGTATTTTGCAAATTAATTAATCATAGTATTATATTAATTAAAGAAAATCTCAATTCCCAAATTAGTTGGGATTTGGGGCGCCACTTTATTTTGTACACGATACATTTGAGTTGTGCAATTTAATTAATAAGATTACCATATAATATTACTATTAGATATTAATTGATTTTGGAAAAATAGATTTATAGTAATAAGATAAAGATATATTAAATATAAGATATTGTCTATATATATCTTGGAAATATATTTAATATAAGATATTGAATATTAATGAGATAAATCAATCAAATATATTTTCCTCATTTTACTAGTAAAAGGTTTTCTTTCTTTCTACTTTATCTGGGGCGCCACTTTCCCTATAAATAGGAAGTGGGTGTCAAGCTCTTTTGCACATCACAATTCCAAGAGCTAATAGTTCTTGAGTTTCTTAGAGAGATATTTTAGAGGGAAAAAAGGTCGGTCTAGCAGTCGAGTTTTTCTATTAGCAATCCAATGGTGGATTCCGGCAGGTTTTCGTGTGGACTAGCGGTAGAGGCCGAACACTTGGGCAGCTCCAAGCATCACTACTCTCCTAAGACGGTCAAAGCGTCGATCTTTTAGATCAAGCAAGGTAACCACCATCTACTAGCTTTATATGTTTGTTGCTTAAACGAAGTCGATCCTGGTCAAAGGAAATAAAATTTTGAATTCCGCTGCGTTCCCGCGTAGATTTCCTAACATTTCAGTGACTTAGCACAGTTGGAAGTGACGGCACCCGAACTCTGACCGACATCAGCCTTATGCTTCTTTGGCAAAGCCGGGTCATCCGCCTCATCTGACCTTTCAGGCTCATCAACCAACCTGATATTCTTCCTTCCTATGGATTTCTTCCTTTTGGTTTTATTAGCATAGTTAGGCTTCTTAGCTCCCACAGCGGGAACCTCAATTCCGACAGCCAAAGTGTTCAAAGGCTCTTCAGTGGATGCGACATCGATGAGACAAAGTATTCTCCATGCGAATTAGAGGTGGCGGGGCCATTGGCTTGTGGCCTCCGAAGTGCCTTATGCGAGCCTTCTTCTTCTTTTAGTTGGGCCATAATGGCATTCATGTCGCGTTAGCAAGGACCATCGTGCTCGCAAGGAAAACAATCGAGCCGCATACATGAAAAATATGAAGCTTGACTTAATGAGATAAAAAATCAAGAAAATGAAACAAAATGGGAAAGGTAAATTACGAGCAGGCCGTAATATCTCCTTCCCATTACATACGGGACACTTGGATTGATAGCATTTCTTATAATGGCATTCGGCATGCCAATCCTCATGAGTTCGTAGTTTAGATATCTTGACTACAGGTTGAGCATTGATCGGTCCGGGAATTCCAACAACACAACAAAACGGTGATTTGAGGTCAAGCAAGCCCCTCCAGCTAAATGCCCGCTTTTGGGTTTCACTCATTTCATCCCAACCGAGAAACTTATAAAGATTATCAAGAAGCTCATGTTCGACAACCTTAAGCTTCTTAGGCATGACGATCAAATTCAACATATCCTTCGGACGCGTCTTGAATTTGGGAAGTGGCCATCCCCATAGAGATTCAACGACCATGGCCCTCTCGCCCCAATCGTGAAATTTATTCGAAGTCCAGTAAAACAATCAGCATTTCTTCACCCTGGCTGACAAAAAGTTACTGGAATCTGTCTTATTGGTAGCCACTTTCGTAATAGAATAAAACTTCAAGAAAATGCAAAGAGAAGGCTTGTAGCCCAAGATCCGACAGAGTACCACAAATGCCATCACTACCCTTACCGCTCCTGGGGTAAAATCACAGGAGAGAGCAGCCAGCCTCCATATTACGTCCACAAAGAAAGGCTCAAAGGGCGGCCTAAGTCCGGCGACAAAGTGATCATAAAAAAGGATCAACCTATCTTTGTCCAAAGATCTCATCCAAAGACGGTTAGCTACCTTCTTGAAGCCGGAGAATAAATAATCAGAGGATATATTGAATTCGGACAAAGCCCGGGGATCACCAAGATGGGGCTGGACCTTCACCCAATCCGCCTCGATTTTCCTGTCAAGGATATCTATCTCATTATCCTCTTTGGTCGCCTCGAGATTATTCGGCCTGGGGGTCTTGTTGCTATCCTCTGGCTCAGAGGCGTCGCCGCCGGTTTTCTTCTTTGATCCCTTTGACGGGCCCGTGGGAGCCGAATTTTTCGAAACAGGGCCTTTAGCCCTGGCGGCTTCCTTCCCAAATGTTTTCTTAGACCCCACAGAAATCGCCACAGAAGGAATAGGTTGACCGTGAGGCACCTTGAAGACAACGACCTTTGGGCGACTGGGATCGATTCAGACTAGGTGAGCCAAGCACCATCTCATCCTCATTACCCTCACCCTCATCTCCATCACCGGTGCTTGTGCTTGCTTCCTCAACCTCCATGGAGGCATAACCATGGTTGCTATCATCATCATCACTCCCCGATCGACCACGATGAGGCATCCTGCAAAAAGAAAGGGACGAGGTGGAATATCAGTCACTCAGAACGATTAAAGCCATGCCAAGATGATGAGGATTTAATCATCTCGACACCTCGTCCTCTAAATTCTTAGGACTCGGATAACCACAAACTACCCAAAAACTAAAAGGAACCTCGGAAAAATGAAGACAAATAATTACCCTAAGGGAAGTCCTAAAAGAGGCTTTGAAACTAGAGAAAAAACATTCGATAAAACAAGGAATAGAGAAAGTAGAAGAGACATACCCGGAGAATGTCCGCAAAAATCGATTGAAGCCTTCTAGTATACGGCAGAACGATTAACCACGACCGGAAATCTCTGTCGCCTCACCGGAATATCCCTCGCTAGAAAAATAGGTTTGCAAAAGTGATAAGAGTTGGGGATGATACATCTAAAATAGGCCTGGGTTTACCGGTCCAACGACCGAGATTAAAGTGATCCAACGGCAAAGATTGCAGAAGTTATATTTTGAATTTCAAATTTTGAAAGAGCCCTAATCCTGGCATGATGAACGAAAAGGCCTCACCCAATCAGGGAACGCGACGGATCATTTCAACCGTCACATCGATTGCAGAATTGAGGCAATCGTCACGTCAATCGTGGAGTCAAGAGCTTCACCACATCAGATACTTAACCTCCTGAGCGGTTGCGAGGTCGATCCAACCCCACAATGAAAGGCTAAGGCTATTCACCCATCAAAGCCGCCCCATAAAGCTAAGGCACTCCTCCCAAATACAACTTCAAATGGCTAAGGCTTTTCACCCATCAAAGACGCCCTATGAACTTAAGGCACTCTGCCCAAATATAACTTCAAAATGCTAAGGTTGTTCACCCATCAAAGCCTCCCTATGAAGTTCAGGTACTCCGGCTAAATACAACTTCAAATGGCTAAGGCTATTCGCCCATCAAAGCCGACCCATGAAGTTAAGGCACTCCGCCCAAATACAACTTCAAACGGCTAAGGCTATTCACCCATCGAAGCCGCCCCATGAAGTTAAGGCACTCCGCCTAAATATAACTTCAATGGCTAAGGCTATTTTCCCATCAAAGCCACCTCACGAAGCTAAGGCCCATCGCCTAAATTTAACTTCGAAGCAACTCAGGCTATCCGCCACTCACAGTTAACAATAAGCCAAACGGGGCATCGTATGCAGAAAACTTACTCCTTACCCGACATCTCGAAATGTTACGGGTACAGAGTAGGGGGCCAATGATAGGCTGGCTCCACCATCCGGCCTACGGAACCTAATTCGGGCCCTCCGGGACCGATCAATATGGAAGAACGGCGGTCAACTAGCCCACGTACGGTGGGGGATTACACACAAGGCGAACCTTTCTATTTTCCCCAGAGGCCTCCTAAGCGAACTCGCAGTAAAGGAAAGCAAGTCAGGGGCCAACCCTCTAAAAACATAAGATTATCGGATCCCTTGGGGATCCCCTTCTCTATGCTTGGAGATAGAGACCGACAGCATGGTTAGCCGGATAAGGATGTACAACACAGACTTCCGGGTCCGTGTCATCTTCGACCACTTGCGGTTCAACGATCAGTCCTAGATTTAGTTTTACTATCTGTCCTTAATTGTAATTATGTTGAACTAAGTAGGTTCTCACCTTATAAATAGGGCTCCGTGTATAAGCTGAAAGGAATCGAATAATTAATATAAGCAAGGCAAAACTCTGCCCAATTTACCACTCTCTTTATTACTCTATTTTGCACCAACACAAACTCCATGGCATCACTAATCGGACTTTTCTAGGTGTCAAATCTAACCGATAATGTACTGGGTCAATTGTAGTCTAGTATAGTGATCAAGGACGTATCCACGAGAATTGTGAGGTTGAACACCGAAAAGATATTATTATCTTGATCTAAGTCACAAATTAACAAGAAAGTAAATGTATCTAAGATTCTACTACTACAAAGGGTGATAAAATGATAAAAGACACCTAACCAAGACAATGTGTAGACTAGGAAATCTCTCATAGTATCATGGGAATGATTTCCTTCCTTCCGACCAATGGTGTTCAAAAGTGTGAAACGGTGCATTCCTAAGCAAGTAGTCCCCCCTGATACGAATGTACGAGACTACACTATGCCTCCTCCTTGGCCTAAGTGTCTTAACCCTAATGAATTGGCATGATAAGAACATGAATGCAATCACAAAATCAACAATCCTCGGATAAGAAATTGAATGCCTCGTGAGGTGGATTTTACCTTTCGGTTCTCCTACCCCTTTCTCACACCTAACATCTCCTTTCGGTCACCATCAAGTGTGTAAATGCAAGCATTAGTTAATTACTCCAATACAAGCAAACCATACAATGCAAGTAGGAAAAGATTCACAACAACTGAAGCTAAACAACATAATAACCATTCCCAATCAAAATAAGAGATTATACTACTTCTACAGCATCATCATGGCTAGTGGTGAGCTAGCCACTCATAATTAAAAACCCAAACTTGTCAATGTAAGCATTCATAATCATAAGAACAATTAATTCAAGGTAAGGCTAAGAATTTTACCAATCACAAGCTATGAACTCGAAAATGGAAAACTTCATTCAACTTCAAAAGCCTTCAATGGAGTTTGATACACATAGTGTCCATCTTGCTCCAAACAAAGTAGTTTAAAGATTGAACAAAGAATTCATAGTGTTTACAATGATATATAAAAGCTAAAAGTTGATAATATTGGTTACGAAAGCCCTTTGGGGCGGTGGTGTGTCTCCAAGGGTTGGATGGAGTTTGGGGAAGAAGAAGATATGGGGGTTAAAAGATATCATAAAATGACCGAAAAAATAAAGTTTTTATGCTGAAAACTATTAGGAAATCTACGCGGAAACGCAGCGGAATTCAAAATTTTGATTTCCTTTTACCCAAGATCGACTTCGTTTAAGCAATAAACAAATAAGCTAGTAGACGTGGTTACCTTGGTTTATCTAGAAGATCGACGCTTTGACTGTCTAAGGAGAGTAGTTCTGCATAGAGCCGCCCAAGTGTTCGGCCTCTACCGCTAGTCCACACGAACAGCCCGCCGGAATCCCATCATGGATTGCTATTGGAAAACTCCGGTTGCTAGACCGTCCTTTTTCCCCTCTCTCAAACTCTCTATAGGATGCTCTCTATTTTACACAAGAACTATTAGTTCTTGCAATTGTGATGTACAAAAGAGCTTGACACCCACATCTTATTTATAGTGTGAGGGGCGCCCTATCTAGGTGTGGAGGAGAAGAAAACATTTTCCCAATAAAATAAGGAAAATATAATTGATTGATTTATCTCATTTAATATTCAATATCTTATATTAAATATTTCCAATATTTTGTCAATATCTTATATTGACTATATTTATCTTATTACCATAAATCAATTTACACATGTATGCAAATCTATAGTCATTAATATCTAATATTAATATATGGTAATCTTATTAATTAAATTGCACAATCCAAGTGTATCTTATACACATTAATCCTGCGCCCCATATAGCCTTTTATTGGCTTCCGGAATATTCTTTAATTAATACAATGCTATGATTAATTAATTTGCAAAATACATGTATATCATATATATATATTTCGAAATTATATGTATCAATATACATATTTAATTAATCAACATAATTAATATCTTGTATTATATTATTCATAATAAATAAATACCACCATATTAATTTACCACTATAACCTTTATAGTACGAGATAAATTCTTTCCTTATTTGGTTATCATCTACAACCACATTTTAATCCGGCTAGATGTTCGTATGTGTGTGACCTGATGAGAGGATTTTTCACGATCCAAAAACCAAACAATATTTATAATCCACGAAACTCATATACCGTGAAACCACTCTCTAACCGCCAAACACCGGGTCGATCGTAGTAGAATGGCAAAGAGTACGGGTCGATCCCACGAGGAAATTGGGTCGAATCTGAACTCGTGTTAAAATCGATGAACAAAAAGCACACCAACGGGATAAACGATCGAAGCCCATACTAAACTACGGCACGAAAAAGGATTTAAAGCATGAACCAACAACAACAAGCAATCCCATCGACAAAAGATCGAAACAATCAAAGCAAAATCGAGAGAAAGCAAATCGACAAAGGAAACTCACAAAATCGACATCGACATACATTAGATCTGAAAGCCCATGTCTCAAATCGACAAAAGATCCAGTCTTTAATCCCAACCGTGACCCATGACGAAATCCACAAGCAAACGATCGAATACCGCGTTCGACTATCATAACAAAACTAAAGATCTAAACTAAAAGCACGGGCCCAAGCCTTGATCCGACTATTTAGATGTCCTTTGCATAACATGACCGCCGGAGCGGCCGGGTTGAGCACCTAAGCCGGCCTCGAGCTCAGTCCATGCCGAAAGAAATGAGGGTATTTGGCTCTCTCAACTAGAGAGCCCCTTATATAGTGCAAAAATCGCGAGTTTGAGTGGTGGGCCGACCAACTCGGCTCGCTTGACCTGTCTTCAGTAAATCATTAAAATCTCCTGTGTGTAGCTCCGAATTGAACGATTCAAGATGCGCCGGAAAGCTCGTTCAATTACCTACAACTTTCATGAAGACGACTTGACCAGAAAATTCTTCCTCGATGGGTCAAAATGCAGCTCAAAGGACCGGGCTGGTGAAAACCGAACTCTTTGTCAATCTTTGAAACTACCTGTCGTCCGCACGGATAGGAAGGTTGTTCGTACGGACAGTTCTTCATTTTTTGAGTTTTTTCGCAACCAGAGAGTTGTCCGTATGGGGCGAAACTCTTGTCCGTACGGACATATGCTCTGTTTTTCTGGGCTGCAGTAAATCCTTCATAACTTCTTCATCCGAGCTCTGATTGGAGTGATTCAAGATGCGTTGGAAAGCTCTTTGAATTGTCTACAACTTCCATCAAGAAGTCAGATCCTGAGAATGCCTCCATCATAGGTTAAATTGCCGATGAACAGAACAGAGGGGTTGAGATTTTACACTTTTTCTCTTTTCTCCCCTTTTCTCCTTCCCCTGATCTTTCTCACCACAAAATATCACCTTCCGGGTCTCCGGATCACCTAAACCCTGAAATATTATGCATAGAACATACCAAACGACATCCCGGGGGTAAAAGTGTCCGGAATATTGCAAAATTATCGATAAAAGAGGGGTTTTCCGACCATTTGTCGTTTTCACTCCCCGTGCATTATTCTCACGATAAACCTCTACAAAAGGCCTAAAATACCCAAAAACATGCTAATTGAGTGATAAGCAGGGTAAAAGCACACCGAAATGGTGTAAAGTTGACTCCATCAACCACCCCCACTTAGCCTTTGCTCGTCCTCGAGTAAAATGGGCGTTTTAAAATAAACCAATGGGATCAACTTTGCAACATCGGTGTAGCCAGCACATTCTCATGGTAAACGACAAGTAGTAAAGTGAATGTAGACAACTCGAGACAGTGTTATAAACAAAACGGAGTGCACGTGTGTAGAGAAGCAAGGAATCACATCCAAAATGGTCACCGGCCTTGAATACCGGTCAAACATTTACACACGATATCATACCACATAACATCTCCACTAATCGAGGCTCTTTGGGACTAGATACGGTCAAGTAGGACTTTGAAGGTTATGACGTTAGGCTCGGGAGGGGGCTAACCGAAAGGATAATTTGGGAACTGGAGAAGAGAAAATACGAGTGAACCAAATCAACAAGTGTATCTCCTCCTTGCAACCATACAAATCAACACCAAACTCCTCCGATCATCAAACAAATCAAAACAACTTCCGAACTCAACATTATATGGACAAACAATACACGTCCACACAAGGCTTTCTTTGACTCAACACTTATTCACTTTATTCAAACTTTTATTTCACTTCTTTTTCTTTTCTTTTCACTTTTTTTTTCATTTTTCTTTTTGCATTCTTTTTCTTTTTCTTTTTCAACTTTTCTTTCTTTTCTTCTTTGAACCAAAGGCCTTATAAAAGATCACTCGAGCTCCTCCCTTCTTTACATGGCTCGTAAAACACCAACTCCAACCAAAACATGTCACTCTCACCCCACACTTGCCTTGGCAAGTGTGGTTTAACAAGAGACTAAGTCCACTCGTAGGGTCAAATGAAGGAATGTGACCAAAATAAGGCTCAAGGGTAGGTTTTCGACTAAGTAATGAAAATGGCTATAAAGCGAATGGTGGTCGGACCATTCTATCAAGGCTGAGAGGGGCTACGAAGGTCAAACATTCGGTTCAGGCTTATTTGGCTCTGGTCGGGTCAAAGAGGCGCCTTTTCTATCATCCCGTATCCGGTTTAGGTAACCTTTCTATTTCGCCTCGAAGTTAGAGATATGAGTGTGTGTAACAACCAAATTGTGTGTAACCGAAGCAAATCGCATATAAGGTTCCGTTTTCAAGATAAGACTGAATCGCATTGCATATATTCAATGAAATACTAAGACTTTTACCAATCGAATGTGAGGACTACACAACCCTGCGGTGTTAAAACCGTTGAAAAATTTAAAAATAGCCCAAAATCGACTAGAAAACGGTCAAAGACTAAGCATACCACACAAATTGGCACATTTAACGATCAAAGCACAACTACAAAACGGCTAAGTTCCCCACCCCCCACTTGAATGAAGCACTGTCCTCAGTGTGTGAATGAGATGGAAAGAAAGACTTAGCTGTTTTGTAGAACCCGGCAGAAAGGTGCACTTAAGCTCACGTGACATCTTCTAGTGAATCCATCTCGAGTACCTAAAACCATATAGACCGAAAACAAGGCAAACACATGCACGGGAGAAGTCCACGTGCCAAAAGATGGTGATAGATACGAGATATACACATATAGAAGCCATGCCACAAACGGACTCAAAGCAGATCGGTAGTACTCAACATGGATTGCAATGGATGTAAAGATAACCAAACAGGGTAAAGACAAATCATCCACGTATAGAATAAAGCCACAGAGGCACACAAGCAATTATCCACGTCAAAGAACTAGCACATCACCCAAAACAATTTTTTTTTTTTTTTTTTTTTTTTTTTGAATTTTTTCCACAACACACACACACGATATTTTAAACCCCTCAAAAAGTCATGATAGTCGAAGGTCCTGAGCCCCAGTTCTAGCCCGACTTAGACGATATCAACCTCCGAAGAGACTAAGTACCAAAGTCGTATTCAATCCGAGTTCAAGACAACATCACTTCAACATCCCATGGCTCTATCGAAATCTAAATAAAATAAGATGATAAACACTTAGGCCCAAGTTCTAGGACAACCTACAAGATATCAACCTCCGAAGAAGCTAAGTACCAAAATTGCATTCAAACCTAGTCTAAGCACAACATTATCAACATGTTTTCATATTTTTCATTTTTTTTTTTCACGACCAAACACAAATTCGACTTTTAAACAATTTTCCGGCAATGCAGCGCCATTTTGATGAGAGGATTTTTCACGATCCAAAAACCAAACAATATTTATAATCCACGAAACTCATATACCGTGAAACCACTCTCTAACCGCCAAACACCGGGTCGATCGTAGTAGAATGGCAAAGAGTACGGGTCGATCCCACAAGGAAATTGGGTCGAATACTGAAACGTGTTAAAATCGATGAACAAAAAGCACACCAACGGGATAAACGATCGAAGCCCATACTAAACTACGGCACTAAAAAGGGATTTAAAGCATGAACCAACAACAACAAGCAATCCCATCGACAAAAGATCGAAACAATCAAAGCAAAATCGAGAAAGCAAATCGACAAAGGAAACTCACAAGATCGACATCGACATACATTAGATCGAAAGCCCATGTCTCAAATCGACAAAAGATCCAGTCTTTAATCCCAACCGTGACCCGCAACGCGAAATCCACAAGCAAACGATCGAATACCGCGTTCGACTATCATAACAAAACTAAAGATCTAAACTAAAAGCACGGGCCCAAGCCTTGATCCGACTATTTAGATGTCAACTTTGCATAATAACGACCGCCGGAGCGGCTGGGTTGAGCACCTAACCCGGCCTCGAGATCAGTCCATGCCGAAAGAAATGAGGGTATTTGGCTCTCTCAACTAGAGAGCCCCTTATATAGTGCAAAAATCGCGAGTTTGAGTGGTGGGCCGACCAACTCGGCTCGTTTGACCTGTCTTCAGTAAATCATTAAAATCTCCTGTGTGTAGCTCGAATTGAACGATTCAAGATGCGTCGGAAAGCTCCTTCAATTCCCTACAACTTTCATGAAGACGACTTGACCAGAAAATGCTTCCTCGATGGGTCAAAATGCAGCTCAAAGGACCGGGCTGGTGAAAATCGAACTCATTTGTCAATCATTGAAACTACCTCTATCCGCACGGATAGGAAGGTTGTCCGCACGGACAGTTCTTCATTTTTGAGTTTTTCGCAACCAGAGAGTTGTCCGTACGGACGAAACTCTTGTCCGTACGGACATATGCTCGCTTTTTCCGGGCTGCGAGAAATCCTTCATAACTTCTTCATCCGAGCTCGATTGGAGTGATTCAAGATGCGTTGGAAAGCTCTTTGAATTGTCTACAACTTCAATCAAGAAGTCAGGTCCTGAAAATGCCTCCATCATAGGTTAAATTGCCGATGAACAGAACAGAGGGGTTGAGATTTTACACTTTTTCTCTTTTCTCCCCTTTTCTCCTTCCCCTGATCTTTCTCACCACAAAATATCACCTTCCGGGTCTCCGGATCACCTAAACCCTGAAATATTATGCATAGAACATACCAAACGACATCCCGGGGGTAAAAGTGTCCGGAATATTGCAAAATTATCGATAAAAGAGGGGTTTTCCGACCATTTGTCGTTTTCACTCCCCGTGCATTATTCTCACGATAAACCTCCACAAAAGGCCTAAAATACCCAAAAACATGCTAATTGAGTGATAAACAGGGGTAAAAATCACACCGAAATGGTGTAAAGTTGACTCCCATCATGACCCGATAGGCTTCCGAATATGTTGGCCGTAGACACAAAGTGCAAATTATGAAAATGCCCTTCATGCCTAACGATCACGGGATAGCGTCTAGCAACACACCGTGACCCCCAATCATCGGAAGAGTCAAATGCAATGACTACTACCTTTCATGTGAAAAAGTTACCGTGTAACTTAGAATCTTATCGCTGTAATAATATCCATACGGTCGTACGTTGAGTGTCAAACATTAACGACCATATCTTATAATCTGGATATCAAGATCTCTCAAAGTAACTCATTTACTTCCACTTTGCAAAGATTCAAATGAGTAAGACATTCCTTATAAGAAGGCCCTTTCGGATATTCACCCCTACTGATAGGGTATGCGATTTCCAGACGACCAAACATGTATACTCTGCATGCTTCAGTATCACACCCAATCACTACCACATGATCGCCCCATGGCTAGGGGAAACCTCAATAGTGTCAAAGCATGACAATCCACACCGTGATGCCATGTAGACTCCGGTCCTAAGGATAATTACACAACTGCCACATAGTGCGACACTTAATGTAAGTGGGTCAGTCTAACGTACGCATTCTCTAATACACGTCCACGTACAGTCCAAGTGTCTCTACACTTCGATAGACGAGATCTACCTCTGCCCTTAAATACAGAAGACATCTAATACATGCTAGCCTGTTTATACTATCAATGCCCTGTTTAATAGTACATCAGCCTAGAGACATTTAAGTATCAAACTTATTAAAGTGATTAGAGATCTCATCAACCATAATCGCCTATCATGGTTTCTCTATCACAGTTTAATACTAATGACGTTATCATATAACAATTCACAATTGTTTCTTTAAAAGAACAAATATATGACAACAGAAAAGCCATTTTATATATGTATAAACATAAAGAAATAGTAGAAATGATCCGACCCGGTCGGATCCGGTCCAACCGATTGGGTTTAGGACACTATTATAACAACCTCCCACTTGGCCTAAAACCAATAACTCGCGCACACACAAGACCAAGTTGAAACACAAGAATCTCATGCAATACTCGCAACCAAAGACTAGCCATGAACGGATCGCATTCGTGGGGACTCGGGAGATCTATCTTCATATCATGTTCCAAATGACCAAGTCGGAGGAACCGCCTCAACACACACACGGATCTCTGACGAGACCCTGGTCCTTGCTTTAAGTAATGAATCCATTTACTATATCAGCTATATATAAAAGGTGGAAGAACCGTACAATGTTCAGGAATGAACATTCTAGATCCATGTAACTGGCCCCGTGTGCCCTCAAGGCACTTATGTGTTTTGGCTTAGTTGTAGAATTTACAGTGACCCATAGCCAAGAACATTTCCAGCTCACTCAATCACATAATCAAAGTGACTGCAAACCCAGACTGTAGCTCTCACTCGCCTTCATAAGACTCAGGATATACGTCTGTATATCTACGTTTATTTATTTCCAAGTTTCAATAAACTCGGAACTTTTACTTAATTTGTTTAAGGACATTCTCGACATTCACCAGATTTACTTTCATACTTGCTCATGACCATTCATGGACTATGAATCCGGCATTACCTTTATGATGGTTCCTATCGCAGTAGCGAAGGTAACCTTCCATAAGCATCATCTTTCACCTTATCTTTAGGACTAACGTCCTAACATAGATAGATCTTGAGAACACCGGCAAGCAGTATCCCCTGTCACGATCTATGCTAAACCTCTTTTAGCATCACATCTATATAGGTAAACTATAATCTAACAGCAGTTAAATCTATCGCTATAGATTCCTATTTCTTAAAATAAAAATTGCCAATCCAAGTGCTTTCGTAAAGACCTTGACTAACCAAACATTAATTGACTGTGACATGGGGTGATGATTCCTGAGAGAGATATCTAATACCTTACTCAAAAATCATAACACACTCCCACTATCCATCTTGCACATTAGGCATATTCCTTCTTTTGACTTAATCAAACTCTTTAGATTATCAAACAAAGAAATCGTCTAGAGAAACTTGTTCGAGTCCATAAATGGATCTTGTGGGTTCACATATCATGTTATTGTCTATGAACATCGGGCTGTTTGGCCAATGTCTTCAACACTATCATATAGCCATGATACGAAGTTGTAACAAGCATCATCTGAATAGAACTGGGCTTAGCTGGCAGCATAAAGATAATTACAAGGTTTACACCCCGTGCCCTTCAGCCATCACTATAGCCTTATGGTAATCATATTACTATCCATGTCAGCCTTTCAGGGACATTCCCCTTAGGTAAGACAGACTAGGTTCACAACCTGGTTGTCACTGATGGATCTAATTTAGATATTATGGCTCCTGGCTATATCTCTCAAACCTGCCTTTCAAACATTCCTTCATAAGTCGTGAGATATTCATTCTTCAAGATGAACATACCAGCAGCCTTTTCAGGCTTGAGGTTATCCACAGACTTACAGAACTTTTGTGTGCACTGTGCAGTATTCTACACCTCATCGCTATGCGGCGTCTGCTCATGTTCCAATGGTTGGATATATCTTTGTGGCTCTCAAACTACTTTTGAGATCTAATTCACTCCCACTGTTTCTCTTGGAAGAAACACTTCCTTGAGAAGACAACATGTTTGGAGACAAACATTTTGCTCCGCAGATAAGTAAATAATATCTAGCGTACTTGCTAAGATATTCCACAAAGTTGCATATGTCGTACTAGGATCCAAGCCTTTTTGACTTTGCCTATGAAAACTTCAAATCATCGGTTAAGATAGATTCAACATTATCCTCTTCCATATCTAATATGGAATTTATTCAACCTTTATTCTTTGGAACTCGGTTAAGTATGAGGGCACTATCCCAAAACGGGTAAGGGATACTTCGCATGGCTTGCGTCACACATTTATCATATAAAGTGTTGTTTCCATTTTGGGAACACAATCTAATTGCGTATCCCAAAGATGGAATCCTTCAAGGGAAAAATCTTATTCCTTTTCAGACGACTTCTGAAACACCCTCCAGGTATTAATTGCTTCAATCCAATTGAAGATTAATTCCTAAGTAGCTCATCAATCTCATATTCGTACTAGCTTAAACTTTTCGGGCTTTCTGAATTATGCACTTCACTGAGTACACTTGACTATTTCTAAAAATAGTCGTAGAGATTAACAAACAATTATTTGTGGCATTAATTGTCATAAGCCAACAAACATCGGTATGTTTAGGCTTTAGACAATTTTTCTAGAATTTATAACCTTTTCTTAAAAGGGTATTTTAGTCATCTTTAGATAAGATACGTATTACCCACATGATTCATAATCACATGGTTCAGATGTCATCAGAATGACATCTGATCACACGATTCCCCCTTCATAGAGACTATATCCAGAATGACCACCAATATCAAGGATAACAACCATGCTGAGATTTTATCACTTATATCAACTATATAGTGACAACAATCTAGTATGTTAGATTCAGTGACCATTCAACTTTATCGGAATAACATTTATTCTTTACAATTGAATATGTCTACTAAATCCTAACAAAGAACTGAAAGTATGTTCTTCATAAGAACCGGAACATAATAACATTTATTTAGTTCCCTTATCAGTTTACTAGATCCAGAACGTGGTAAGTGTTACAACGTTTGCTTCACCTTCCATAATCTGTATTTAATCTTTCCAATTTAATCACACTCGCAAGATATCATATATCTTAGAGTCGACTTTGAACTTAGATAGATTTATCTCAACATACTTGCCTAGAATAGAGACTTCAATAAGTCCTCTATTTAAGCACTTGCCCTAACTTTCCTTTTTAATCCTTTAAGCACTTGAAAAATGTTTCTCATTTTGGTCTTCATAAGACTTAAGAAAGATCACAAGAGCCATGTCTTTAATTTCCTTTCATAAAGAAAATCTAAAGTTTATTAAATAGTTTATTTAACCTTTTGAATCGTATTCAAAACTTTGACTATTTAATTAACATTTAAACAATGATAGAATTAAGTCGATACTTAAATCTTATAATTTTAAAAACAAACTTTCCAAAATTAGATGTGGTCATTCTTATCCAATGTTTGAATTAATTCTCATCGTATGACTGAATGATCATCTTGGATCGTATCCAATATATGATTAATTCATTGAAACTTATTTCAAATGATTCAATCATTAGCTTCCGCTTTCATTAATAATTAAAGCCTTGGAGAACTGCATCAAATATGTAGTCTCATTATCTCTAACTACTATAGCGGGATTGCTCGTGTCATTGCTTATTTCAAACTTCTTTAACCATTCTTGAGAACGTTTCTCAAATAGTCATAATTTGGTTTTACTAATCGAGAAAAACATAAATATAAAAGTTCGCTAAAAATTACAACATAAAATAAAGATAAAAGAGTGTTGTTGTTTACACATGATCAAAGATGGTCTTTGGTTTATGATTTTTCTCCCACTAGTCAACTACTCCCAATTGACTTTCTAGAATTTTCCAAAATTTTTTAGTGACTGGAATCCTATCTAGTTGACTCGATCCCCGACGTGACCGATCGACCGGGTCAATTTCGACGGGTAGGTACTTCTTACCAATCGCGTCCTACGCGACTTCCAGTGGTTTGACTAGTCAACTCTTTGACAATTCACATCGTCTATGTGATAGTCAACCTTATGTCTCTAAAATCAGACGGTCCTGACGTGGGCCAATCCCCGCAAGATTCTTAGTCAAGTTGTAACCCAAGTATTCATGAGATCTCATAACGATCATATCTCGATAATGACGATATACCCGAGGTAGGTCAACTCCCGACGTGGGCCGATCAGTTGGATCTGAACAAGGGCTCTTCACCGTCACTATAATATTGGGAGACATATTAAAACTCGATTTTTTTGTGGGAGTAATTTTAAATCAATTCACTTAATTAATTTCGAATTAATTCTCTTAAATAATTTATTACGGTCTCATCATGTATATCTATCTCTATAGACATACATCATACACATTTATCTAGATCATGCCTAGTCATGCATCTATCGTATCATATAAAATATATACAAGCACAAAATAAATAAATGCGTAAAGTAACTGGTATGATCATGGACTTTTCTAGAGTGCGGTTTTGAATACAACTCCATTTAAACCGCAGGTAACAATCTAAGGGTAGCTACAACCGCCAATAGGATATTTAATGCGCCATCTCGAATGGGATCTTTATTCTTCTTTCTTTGGTCTCCATCTTCTGTTACATTCTTGTTACATTTAATTTTATCTAATAAAATAAATACACCCGCCGCAAACGGGGGGGCTAACGGGAATGGGATAAATGCAGAAAATAAACTAGGTCACGTTCTTCATAACGGCCTAGAAAAATTCTTAAACCAACAGAAAAATGAAATCATTCACATATATCCTATCGGTCGAGTCCATGATCAATCGGGGTCCATAAAATCATATTATATCTACTATATCTAATCCATACAATAAAATCTTATGAAAAAGATAAAATTAAAATTTAACTACTTGAGTCTTAATTAATCAATTAACATTTAATCTATTAAATAATTTTATCCAATCAATTAACTAATTAACGTTTAATTAATTAAATGATTTTAATCGAAATAAAATTAACGATTAATTTTAAACCGATTTTAATTTTAATTTTAATCAACTAGAACTATTCCAAAAATAAATCAAAATTAAAATTAGGTCTATTTTGTTTCTTTCCTTTTGATTCATAATCAAAAGGGATGCCTTTGGTTTCCTAAAGCAAAATGCATCTTCCTAAACCAAATTTGGTTTAGGCCTGACCACTTTCCAAAATCAAAATTTTGAAATGGCACAAGCTGCCAGCCTTTACAAATAAAATATTTGAAAAGGCCAGTCTATTCCAAATCAAATATTTGGAATGGCCAAATAATTTTGTTTTAGGCCTGGCCATTTTCTAAAATCAAAATTTTAAAAGTGTCCTAGGCCTAGGCCTTTTACAAATCAAATATTTGAAAAAGGCATAGGCCTATTCTAAATCAACATTTGGAAAGGCCAATATTAATTTAATGCCATGTGGCATCCCAATGGCCCAAACTATTTGAACCACTGGTTAGCCACATGACACAACTAAACAAAGGAGAAATTACCAATCACAAATATGAACCATATTGAATCACAAAATACACAAAACAAAATTTAGGAGATCCACAAGCATTTACCGGTCAACCGACGCCGCAAAGAAGTTGCACTGCGCCGCGCCGCCGCCGGTGGTGGTGGTGCCGCCGCCAGTCGGCCGAGCACCACCAGATCTCGTTTTTTCCTTTTTTTTCTTTTCGTGTATCGTTTTTGTGAATAAAAATATTTCATCTTTTAATTACGTGATTAGAATGATAAAATTAACTACGCAAAATAACATGCTTATTGCTTAAGCTCAAACTCGCTCGATACCTTTGTTAGGAAATCTACGCGGAACGCAATGAATTCAAAATTTTGATTTCTTTTTACCCAAGATCGACTTCGTTTAAGCAATAAACAAATAAGATAGTAGACGGTGGTTACCTTGGTTGATCTAGAAGATCGACGTTTTGACCGTCTAAGGAGAGTAGTTCTGCGTAGAGTCGCCCAAGTGTTCGGCCTCTACCGCTAGTCCACACGAACAACCCACCGGAATCCCATCATGGATTGCAATTGGAAAACTCCGGTTGCTAGACCGGCCTTTTTCCCCTCTCTCCAACTCTCTATAGGATGCTCTCTATTTTACACAAGAACTATTAGTTCTTGGAATTGTGATGTACAAAAGAGCTTGACACCTACCTCTTATTTATAGTGAGAGGGGCGCCCCATCTAGGTGTGGAGGAGAAGAAAACATTTTCCGAATAAAATAAGGAAAATATAATTGATTGATTTATCTCATTTAATATTCAATATCTTATATTAAATATTTCCAATATTTTGTCAATATCTTATATTGACTATATTTATCTGATTACCATAAATCAATTTACACATGTGTGCAAATCTATAGTCATTAATATCTAATATTAATGTATGGTAATCTTATTAATTAAATTGCACAATCCAAGTGTATCTTATACACATTAATCCTGCGCCCCATATAGCCTTTTATTGGCTTCCGGAATATTCTTTAATTAATACAATGCTATGAGTAATTAATTTGTAAAATACATGTATATCATATATATATATATATATATATATTTTGAAATTATATGTATCAATATACATATTTAATTAATCAACATAATTAATATCTTGTATTATATTATTCATAATAAATAAATACCACCATATTAATTTACCACTATAACCTTTATAGTACGAGATAAATTCTTTCCTTATTTGGTTATCAACTATAACCACATTTTAATCCGGCTAGATGTTCGTATGTGTGTGACCCGATAGGCTTTCGAATATCCTGGCCGTAGACACAAAGTGCAAATTATGAAAATTCTCTTCATGCCTAACGATCACGGGATAGCGTCTAGAAACACACCGTGACCCCCAATCATCGGAAGAGTCAAATGCAATGACTACTACCTTTCATGTGAAATAGTTACCGTGTAACTTACAATCCTATCGATGTAATAATATACATACGGTCGTACGTCGAGTGTC
Source organism: Gentiana macrophylla (assembly GCA_026214975.1). Taxonomy (NCBI): domain Eukaryota; kingdom Viridiplantae; phylum Streptophyta; class Magnoliopsida; order Gentianales; family Gentianaceae; genus Gentiana; species Gentiana macrophylla. The sequence continues at coordinate 74,215,227 of CM047817.1, read as the reverse complement.
AAAACTCTCGAAGAAACTCATTTACTTCCACTTTGCAAAGATTCACGTGAGTAAGACATTCCTTATAAGAAGGCCCTTTCGGATATTCACCCCTACTGATAGGGTACGCGATTTCCAGACGACCAAACATGTATACTCTGCATGCTTCAGTATCACACCCAATCACTACCGCATGATCGCCCCGTGGCTAGGGAAAACCTCAATAGTGTCAAAGCATGACAATCCACACCATGATGCCATGTAGACTCCGGTCCTAAGGATAATTACACAACTGCCACATAGTGCGACACTTAATGTAAGTGGGTCAGTCTAACGTACGCATTCTCTAATACACGTCCACGTACAGTCCAAGTGTCTCTACACTTCGATAGACGAGATCTACCCCTGCCTTTAAAGACAGAAGACATCTAATACGTGCTAGCCTGTTTATACTATCAATGCCCTGTTTAATAGTACATCAGCCTAGAGACATTTAAGTATCAAACTTATTAAAGTGATTAGAGATCTCATCAACCAGAATCGCCTTATCATGGTTTCTCTATCACAGTTTAATACTAAGGACGTTATCATATAACAATTCACAATTGGTTCTTTAAAGGAACAAATATATGACAACAGAAAAAGCCATTTTATATATGTATAAACATAAAGAAATAGTAGAAATGATCCGACCCGGTCGGATCCGGTCCAACCCGATTGGGTTTAGGACACTATTCCAACAAAAACTTCTTTCTGTGATGCTACGGTGTGCGCCAGTATCACTAAAATATCTCTGACGCCTTTCTGCGACGTTTCGGTTCGTGCCGTAATAGGCCGGTGTGCGCCAGTTCTTCACAGTAGCTCAGTGAAATGGCCATTACTTAAGTTGTAGACATCCGATTGATGTGATTCATGATGTGTTGGAAAGTTTGTTTCATGATCTAAAAATCTCATGAAGAAGTCTTCTCCATAAAATTCCTTTAGGCGGGGTCAAATGTCAGTTGAAGATGTACAATGGTAGAAGCACAAAAGACAAATGATCCGATTGAACTCGATAGCTTCTGGCATACTCTTCTATCCCTCAAAATACATGTTTATTCTCAACACGTGTCTTTACTCGGGCCCTTGGTCAACCTATAATCCTACAATAAATCACCCAAATACCAAGCGTAAACCCGACACGACGCTCCGGTTGCTATAACCGGTATAAAACCTCTCAAAATATGATGTTTTATATAATAATTACTATCTACACATTTGGTTGAAACTAAGAAAATAATGGCTCAAATTGGTACAATAATGCTCAAATGTGTATTGGAAATAGAGATCATGATAATGAGTGACAATTTGTCTCTCATCACAAGTCCCCACTTAGCTTTTGGTCGTCCTCGAGCAAAACAAGCGATAAAACAAAATGAAGGAGGGACAAATTCATGAAGATATAAGATGTAAGGGACAACCAGACAATGCAACCGTTTGATCCATAACCACACGTTAACCTCAATCTATGTGTGTAACAGAGCGTGTGTGTGTGTGAATAGTCTCTCAAAATTGTTCAAGCAACTTGAGTTGAAATCATGCATGCAACACTTATAAAATGCAATCCATAGGCTTAAGAATGATATCAATCTCCACTAATTGAGGCATTCGGAGTCAAGAAGGTAGGTCGGGTAGGACTTGATAGCTTTTAATGTTAGGCTTAGGTATTGGCTAATCAATGGGATAAAAGGATATATAAAAAAGAACACATGCAAGATAGCAAGAATGTACACTTTCAATTCCAATGATTTTTAATTGGCAAATCCAACTCTCTCGCATAATTGCCAAAGACGTCTCATCAACAATAAACATAAGAGTCAAAGTACCACTTCAATTTATTTATCGCCCAAACTTACATTACTTGGACTTGTTGAACTTGTCCTTCAAAATTGCCTTCCAATACTCACCATTTATTGACTTTTATATACAACTTTATTGGACTTCATTGTTTTTGAAAACTTTTTGGATTTTTGATTTTTTTGATTTTTTTGAACTAAACAACATACACCAATGGACTTCAAACTTGATAAGATACCATCTCAACTTTGGGCCAATAATGTCATCCAACTCTTAACTCCCAAAATCATCACCACATAATACATAGAAACTTGCTAAACTTGTGGGACATCAAGGAATGTAGACCAAAATTAGGCTAAGGGTCGGATCATAATGAGGCTAATCACGAATGGCTAGTTTCGAGTGGGGTCAGGTGGAAATTAAGTTCAGGAAGGCCATTTGGCTATGGTTGAGTCAAAGAAATGCCATGACCATCATCCTTAACTCCGATTCCAAACACCTTTCTATTTCGCCTCGGAAGGATATCAAGCCTAAGTTCTAGTTGCTATGGAAGTATGCTTACATGATATCATACACAAGTTGCATCTTAACAAAAGATTGAGACTATATGTGCACAAGGAATTCATGTTACACAAATAGATTTAAGGTTTAAATGCACTTACGGTTCACATTGGTTATACACATCCAAATTAATCATTACATCTTCAAATCCATGAAATATAAGCCTTATACAGTTTATTGTATTCAACCAGATAATGCTCGAAAAAGATTTAAAAAATGAAGGGATTTTCTGATACAAAAATAAGTGGTTGGGAAAGCAATGGTGCACCAAAACAAGTCAAAACAAATATCGGGATACAATAAAAGGGTGGGTGGGTTGGCATGAACAAGAAATACAACCAATGAAATGACAAGCAATCTAAAGTACAAGCAAAGTATCAACCAAAATGTAGAGACAAAAAGATCATTGGCCACACCCGGCCTTACAAAAGAGCAAAAATATTATATCAAATTTTCATGGACTGCCTCCCGGTAGCACTTTTGTTTAACGTCGTTTGCTCGACGTGATTATACGGTAGAAGTGATGGAAATTATATAGATCATCAAGTAGGGAGTTATACGGTAGAAACATGGATTATACAGATTATCATGCGTGGATGCTACTAAAAATTACTCACATAAGCATGTAGTAAATAAGCACAAAAGCCGACCGAAAGATAATACCTACGGAATAATAAGAAAGATAGTACCCGTGATTGCTAAATTTATAATCTATAGCTAGACTTATGCATGGCATATTTATTTAATGCACGGGTGGTGGGTCATCCTCACGCACCGCATCCGTCTTTTTCATCAAAACCGGTCTACAACATAATGTAGACGAATGCCACCAATCCCAATGATTCATGACCTTTTCCTTTGATTTCTGATCTTTTGGTTTGTGAGCTTTCACTTTATCACTCACGTCTTCTTCAACTACCTGCGTGTTAATACGATCCACAACAAGGGACACAAAGTGTCCACAAAAGAACAAGATTCTAGAGTAGTGCTTGGATATTTCAATGAAGTGTAGATGTTGAAGACAATGCGCTCATCATTCACTCCCAAACTAAGCTCTCCCTTACGAACATCGATCACAGCTTCCACGTTGCTAAAAATGGTCGACCAAGGATAAGGGGTGTAGTGTACCCTACCTCCATATCCATAACAACAAAATCTACGGGGAAGTAAAACTTATCAACCCTCACTAGTACATCCTCAATGACTCCTATTGGGCGTTTTATGGATCTATCCGCAAGTTGGAGAGTCATCTCCGTATGCTTGAGCTTGCCTATGCCAAGATTCATGAAATCATTATAGGACATGAGGTTTATGCTTGCACCGAGATCATATAGAGCCTTCTCTAACAAAAGTCCCCCAATATCACATGGGATTGTAAATCTCTTAGGGTCCTTAAGTTTAGGAGGGAGCTTGTGTTGAAGCACGGAGGAACACTCCTCACTTAGACACATCATCCCATATTCTTCCAACCGAATCTTGTTGGAGAGAATGCCCTTAAGAAAATTAACATATGCCGACATATTCGTGAGTGCTTTGATGAAAGTGATATTAATAGTCAAGTGCCAAAAAGTGTCAAGAAACGTGCTTACTTTTTATCCAACTTCTTCTTTTTAATTTCCTCAGGAAGGGGAATAGGGAAGTGATGCAAGATCAATAATAATTGGTTTAGAAATCATACCTCCCTTAACCATGTCATTCGATAAAGTGGTAGAAGCTTCCTTGAATGTTTATGCATTTCGTGGGCGCCATGTGTCATCATTATGCATCATTTTCTTTGAAATATGCCCAACTTCTTTCATGTACTTTCGTGTTAGGAACATTTTATTATGTTTTGATGATGTCCATACTAGCTGTTATAGCAAGCCTGAAATAAGTTAGAATTCCCTGTACAAGACAATACTTAGAGTCTTACATGTTGTATAAGTTGAGCCAGACAAGTATTGTACTAGTTTGTAGGATGGCCAAGTAAAACAGAAACTGGCAAAGTGAAGCCAGCCAAGTACCAGCAGAGAAGCATGAAGACATTATAGTCTGACTTATAACCAAGGAAGTCTGTGATGACCTTGGATAAGTCTAAGTTATAATCTAAATGATGGAACACATTATCATATATGGTGTACACTGATCTCACCCAAATTAAGGATCAGTGAAGTACAAGAAGTACCTTAAAGATCAAAGAAAGTAACAAAGCAGTAAACCGGCATAGTGAACTGACTATCGGCTGACCAAAGACAAATGAGTGAAGGAAGAACTGAGACAGCTAATTCATGAGGATCACTTAACCGTTCAGGGAACGGCCAAGTAAACTATACTTGCTCAGATTTCAAATGATGAAGATCAAGCATTAAATGCACAATCAATTAAGGATCAATCAAGGACGGATTTTCTACTAGACGTTTGAGAAAGAAATCTGATCACTGAAATTAAGGAGAATATAATTAAGGGGAATCAATAATTAAATCAAGGATTATTCTCCACAATAAATAGCCAACGGACGGAAATTCAAATCAAGGATAATCAAGGCTATAAATAGAAGGCATTGACATACAAGAAAAACACACAAAAAGAACGATTGAATCTGATAAGAAAGAAGCTTAAACTCTGTCAATTTGAAAAGCCTTCTATCAGCACTTAAAGGAAACATCTGAGATCAACTCGTAAAATAGAGCTCAAATTCCACATCAAGCACTGAGATTGATCATAAGTCTGTGAAACCAATTCACATCAATCAAGCAATTGAATCGAGTGGAATCGAGAAGGAGTTGCAATCTCTGTGATAGCTCTTTGAAAGATTGTTCTCAGGAGCGATGATAGACCGAGTCACTAAAGCTTTTGTAGCCAGGAGTGATAGTCTCGAAATATTGTGAAGCTTGTGTAGCCAAGGACAATCTAACTATTGTATCTGTGAAACAATAGTGAATTCCTCCAATCATCACAGGAGAAGAGTGGATTATGGGATTACATCACCCTGAACCACTATAAACCTTTGTGTCTATATACTTTCAGCAATTTACTTTACAACACTTTATTTCATTGCATACTATATCTGTGATTGCATAATCTACTTTGAACCAACATTTAAAAAAGGGACTTATCCGCTGCCCAAAAGCTTTTAAACAAAAGAAAAGTTATTGAAACTCCACTATAGTCATTCATCCCCCCTCACTATAGTTTTACCCTTCTCTAGGTCCAAAAATTGGTATCGGAGCAGTGTTCCTAGTATCAGAACCTGTTCAGATCTAATTTCTGGTAACAAGGAGATCACATATTTTCAATGTAGTTTTCAAATTTGTGCTTTCAAAATATATCTCGTATTTGTACTTATGGATTCCTCAAATTTCATGTCTAAGGTACCTGTATTCAATGTTAATAATTTTGATGAATACAAAATAAAGATGTTGTCTCATCATGCAGCGACTCATGAGGAGATGCTGGATGTAATTAATGATGGCCCAATCAAGATCACAACTGTGATAACCACAGGAGCAGATCAAGGAAATGAGATAGACAAACTCAAGAAGGATTGGACCAAGGATGACAGAAGAAGAGAAAACCTAGATTTTGTTGCAAAAGAAATTATCTTGAAGACCCTGGACAGCAATATGTTAATGAGGATCAAAGATTGCAAAACAGCAAAGGGATGTGGGATAAATTAGCACTGATCATTGAAGGATCAGAAGTGGTCAAGAAAAACAAATTATATGTTGCAAAACAGAAATTTGAGAACTTTAAAATGAAGACTGGTGAATCCATTGATCAAATGGATAACAGATTTTCAAGCATCATCAGTGAACTGCAGCAACTTGGACATACATACCCTCAGAAGGAAGTTTGTATGAAGATATTGAGAGGACCTGAAAGATGGAAGATTATCACATCAGTGATTAAAGGAACAACAAACCTTGGAAACACTGACACTTTGACTCTTATGTCCTCATGAATTTGAGTTGAACGGTGAATAAAGTGCACCAAAGAGAGGCACACAAGGCGAAGCTGATCATGGTTGCACCTCAAACAAAGCAAAACAGCTTACTCAAGCAACAAAGAGACACGTGAGCTAAAAGAACAGGTAGCTTTACTGATTAAATGTTTTGATAGGTTTAGCAAGAAGAAGCAATTTAAAGGAAGTTCATCATCGAACAAGAAGTCAAGCTCAAGGAAAGACATGAAGAAAAAAGATGATGAATACAGATGTCTCAACTATAAGAAGAAATGTCATTTCAAGGCTGATTGCCCTGAAGAAAAAGACAAAGATGAGGATAAGAGGAAGTACAAGACAACTGAAAAGAGAAAGAGCAAGAAGGCTCAAATCTAAAACTAGCAGTAAGAATGAAGAATCATCTGAAAATGATTCTGATGATGATGATGTTGACAGCTCAGACAATGAAAAGGCTTACTTATGCCTTATGGCTAAAAAGTCAAATGAAACTGAGGTAACATCTTGCTCATACTCATCATCTAGTACATCCACATCTGACACTGCACAATCTTCTATTCTCATTCTGCAAACCTAATTTAAAATCTCATGAGTAAATAAGAAATTCAAGTAAATCATGAAATTCTGGAACAAGAATGTTAGAATCTAAGAAAGGAAAATAAAAGATTAAAGAAAGAAATGGATGAAATAAAAGTTGAACAAACTAGTAAGGAAATTTACTCAACTGGTCAACAATCAGCAGATGATCACTCATCTGATATTAAAATATCAACTGAGAAAATATCCTTACCAGTCAAGATCACCACTGCACCACTTAATGCACCAGCTTACAAACCCCAAAATGGTTTGGATCCAAAAGCGGTCTTGGCTACAAATAATCGGGATGAAAATAAAAACAATGGACAACACAATTCTGAATCAAGGACCAAACCTGGATAAAAATTCAGAAAAAGACAGACCATAGTTTCAACCACTCATCCTGCACCGGTGAAGTCAAAACCTAGTGTTGTGAAACAACAGACTAAGTCATCAATCCAGCCAAGTAAAGGCAAAGGATTTGAGTAAAAGTAAAGGAAGACTTTACCCTTCTAAGGATGATTGGAATGTTGCACTCCCAAAATACAAGAAGAAATCGTTTCATGAAATGCAACATGTGTTTAGGAAAAACCAACCAAGGCATGTTCCTGGACACAAGAAGCAACATGAAAATAAGTTTCCTCCTACATATTGGAGAGTGAAAAAGGATGCAAATGCACCAAAAAGTAGAGAAAAGTATCAGAATACCTTTAGTAGAAACATTAGAAGCTATTCTGCCTTGCCTTATACATATGAAATTGATGACTTCAATTATCCAAAAAGAAGATCCATTGGATATACACTTGGAGTATGAGGCATGACTGCTAACAGAAATGGACCCAAACAGTGTTGGGTACCTAAACATACTTAACTTGTTTTGTAGGATGTCTAGTACATAGACAGTGGATGTTCCAGACACATGACAGGGAACAAGAGATGGCTGACTGATTTTGAAGCTTTTGATAGACCCAAAGTAACATTTGGAGCCAAAGAAAACCCAGGCAAAATTAAGGGGGAAGGCTTAATGCTCAAAAACAGTTTGAAAATCAAAATGTGGCGTATGTTAAAGGACTAAATTTCAATATGTTAAGCAATAGTCAATTCTGTGACAAAGGCTACAATGTACACTTCAACAAGGAAGGATGCAAGGTGACCCACAGCCAGACCAACACAGTTGTACTTGCAGGAAGAAGAGAAGACAACATGTATGTGGTAGATTGGAAGACAGCAAAGGCTGAAACATGCTTGCTTGTCAAAAATAAGCAATCAACCAGCTGGATTGGCATAGAAGATTGAATCATCTCAACTTCAAAACCATCAATACACTATCAAAGAACAAGGTAGTTGAAGGCCTACTAGAAATCACTTTCAAAAAGGAAAGCCTCTGTGATGCATGCCAAAAAGGGAAGCAAATCAAAAGCTCTTTCAAGTCAAAGCCCTATCAATCTACAACAAGAATTTTACATCTGTTGCATATGGATCTGTTTGGACCAGTTACACCAGTAAGTGTAAGTGGAAAGAAGTACACACTACTAGTGGTGGATGACTTTTCCAAATACACTTGGACCATATTCATGAATAAGAAAAAAGAGACACTCAAAAAGTCGCATGATTTGCTAAGAAGAATTCAAAATAAAAAGAATCAAGATCATCAAGATCAAATCGGATAGAGGCATAGAGTTTCTAAATGAAATAATCGGAACTCATGTGAAGAAAATGGAGTAATCGCATCAACTATCGCAGCAGCAGGACTCCACAACAAATTGGTTTAGCAGAAAGAAGAAGCATGACACTCAAAGAAGTAGTCGAACAATGATTGCGAGTACATGCTTACCAAAGAGATTTTAATGAAGTAGCAAACACAAAGATGCTATACTCAAAATAGATCAATCATCAACAAACATCATGGAAAAACTCCTATGAAATATGAATGGAAGAAAACCTAACATCTCACACTTACATATGTTTGGATCTAAATGTTTTGTTTTGAACAGGAATCAACTACATACTTTTGATGAAAAAGCTGATGAAGCAATCTTTATGGGATACTCAGACACAAGCAAAGCCTTCAGAGTACTCAACAAAAGAACTTTGGTGATTGAAGAATCAATTCATGTAGTCTTTGATGAACCAAACACAAATGGTGAAAGCCTACAAGAACTTGAAGAAGAAACTACACACAGATAAGTCTATATGAATACAACAGTGCAAGCTACTATTCTGAATCACACCTTTGGCAATCAAGATGTGGCACCAGTTAACACAACACAAGAGGCACCAACACAAGAACATGACGTTGATACACAAACTGAAGTTGTGGAAGAACCAAGTCAAGAGCAACTTCAACCTGACCTAAATTGGCTAAGAGACCACCCTGAAGAACAAGTCATTGGAGACATACACACTGGAGTCAGAACCAGAAGACAACTGAAGAACATGCTAACTATCACAGGTGGAACCCAAAACTATAGATGATGCAATTCAAGATGCTGATTGGATTACAGTTATGCAAGAAGAGCTAAATGAATTTGAGAGAAATGAGGTCTGGGAACTTGTTGACAGACCAGACATGGCTAACATCATTGGAACAAAATGGGTGTTCAGAAACAATATGGATGAACAAGGGACAGTTGTCAGAAACAAAGCAAGGCTAGTTGCAAAAGGATACTCTCAAGCAGAAGGAATAGATTATGATGAAACCTTTGCACCAGTAGCAAGATTGGAAGCAATCATACTCTTTCTAGATTTTGCAGCCCACAAAGACTTCAAAGTTTACCAAATGGATGTCAAGAGTGCATTTCTGAATGGACTTTTGGAAAAAGAGGTATATGTGGAACAACCTCATGGTTTTTAACTCAAATGGGAAAGAAGATAAAGTGTACAAGCTCACAAAGGCACTTTATGGACTCAAACAGGCCACCAGAGCCTGGTATGAGACACTATCACAATTTTTGATCAACAATGGATTCAACAAAGGAACTATTGATAAGACTCTCTTCAAGCTAGAGGAAGGAACAAGCACCTTGTTATTCCAAATCTATGTTTATGACATTATCTTTGGATCAGAAGATGAGAAGCTATGTGAAAAATTTGCGAACTTGATGAAGAGCAAATTTCAGATGAGCATGATGGGAGAATTAAATTACTTTCTTGGTCTACAAGTAAAGAAAATGGAAGATGGCATCTTTATTAATCAAGCCAAGTACACAAAAGACTTGATACACAAATATGGTATGGACACAAGTGGCACATCAGATACACCAATGTGTGCAAGAGTTGTTCTTGGAAAAGATGAAAGTGGAAGGGATGTAGATCAGAAGCATTATAGAGGAATCATTGGGTCTCTACTTTATCTAACTGCAAGCAGACCTGATATAGCATTTGCAGTAGGAGTATGTGCAAGATTCCAAGCTCAACCAAAGGAATCTCACCTACTAGCAGCCAAAAGAATTATCAAATACCTGAAGAACACTATAAATGTTGGAATTTGGTATCCAAAAGATAGAGAATTCAAACTAATATCATATTCAGACTCTGACTATGCTGGATGCAAGATAGATAGAAAAAGAACATCTGGAACCTGTCAAATTCTAAGCAGCAGACTAGTATCATGGTTTAGCAAAAAGTAAAATTCAATATTTACATCAACAAGCAGAATATATAGCAGCACGCAGTTGTTGTGCACAAGTGCTATGGATCGGACAACAGCTAAGGGACTATAGAATGGAGGAGAAGACAATTCCAATCATGTGTGATAACACAAGTGCAATATCTATCATAGAAAATCCAGTACTACACTCAAGAACAAAACATATTGATGTGAGACATCATTTTATCAGAGATCATGTTGAAAAAGGATATGTTATTCTAAGATTTATACCAACTGAATATCAATTGGCTGACATTTTCACAAAACCACTCAGTCATGAAAGATTCAGCAAGTTGAGAATTGAGTTGGGAATGATAGAAATAGATTAAGTTATAAGAAGCAGCCAACTGGAGTAATCAGCTGAGTGACTCCACCAGCTGACTGAACTAGTAAAGCAATGGTAATCAGCGGAGTTCACATACCTGATTGTTAGGAACAGTTTTATATGCAGCAGCTCAGTGAAGAAGCTACTACACCGGCCTAGTGACCAGCCAAGTTACTCCACCGGAATATTTATTGGAGAAAATAGCAAACTAAAGTGTGAACTAAATCAGATCTATACACGTGGAAAATCAAAGAAGTTATGGAGTTTATACTTTGGAAGATTACACACATGGAGATCGAATTATCATCATGGAGGTAACTATATTATTTTTGTATTAAAATGCCTCGATTCCAGGGATTTATCAATACATACCTCAATCCAATCCCCCACTACACTCAAATACCGTGATTTATATACATAAAATTACGCCATTACGTCACAAAATCCTTCCATATTCAACCACGTTCACACTACCAAAAATCGTCCTATTTAAACCACACTTAGAGGTTTTTTAGAAATCTTTACGCTTTCTTGCAAATCATAAACCCTATTTTCTCTGAAAAATCGAAGCTTCACATTCTCAATCTTATTCAAACAATGGCTTCATCCTCTTCAACCACTCAAACTGGAAAACAATATGAGAAATCAATCGCCACTGGATCGTTCTTTCAAGAAGAACACTACTTAAAGTTATGTGGAAATGACGAAGAATCACAATGACTGGCGACTTGATGCAAAAATCTACGGCTGTCAACCTTTCTAAATCCTCCCAACAAGGACATCTGTTACGAAAGCCTCATCTCTTTCTGGAATACCGCCAAATTTGTCTATGGGCTCTTTGCTGAAGAAGGTGTCGAAATGGGTGACGATCGGATTGTTGCATCTGTCAATGGTACAGGAGTGGTCATTACAGCAAAGGTAATACGTAAATACCTTAAACTCTATAATAAAGGTCAAGCAAAAGTGGCTCTTGTTCCACGTAACTTGGATGAACTCGGGTAACAATCGCTAAAACGGCGAACCTGTGCTCTAAGAGACTCAACCGCCTTAGATCCGCCTTGAAGAAACCCTTCAATGAATTCGATTGGTTTCTAGTCGGAAAGACAATTGAAAGTAAGCTAAGGGCAAACAAGCCATGACAGAGGCTAGAATGGACCTTATGGGAATCATCTAGAACAATCGGAGTTCAATTAGGCTAACTATTTCTTCCCGAAAATCAAAGAGCAAATTCGGGAGAGGCCAATGCCGCTAAAAAGGGCAAGCTGAAGGAAAGAAGAAAAAGGGAATTTTTTGGGTGAAAAAGTCCAATAGGATGCAGTTACACTATCTGTTGCAATGTGTGCAAGTTCCTATTGTCAAACTCCACAAATTACATGAATCCAAAATCATGTTTACGTATGTCAAATAGAAAAGAAGCAGGAGGTGGTAAGAGAAAGCAAACACAGCGCAGCACCTCCGGCCAATGCAAGAAACAAAAAGTTCAAAGAAATTTGGACAAAGATGATTTTGGAAAATTAATTGATGAAGAAGAAGAGCAATTAAAAGAAGAGGCAAAACCACAAGAGGAAGAAGAGAGTAGTGAGGATGATCAACTTGAACATGAAGAAGTTGATGAGGAAAATGGGGATGATGAAGAAGCTCCAGTAAATTCATCTGACAGAGATATAGATGATAGAATTGCTGCTTATCTTGAGTGGAAGAAAGGTGATTCCAGACTTCAACTTCAAGACTCAGAACATATGCTTCAGGAAAAAGCCTGGTTCTTTTAGTTTCTTGGAATCACAACCCTGGTTGGTGTACTTGATGAATCACCACTGTGGGATATGGTTGATCCAGCAAAGGAAAAAATACATCCTCCTTTTGATAAAGGAAGTAGTGACTCAGATGATGATAGTGATGATCATGATGATAATGGTGGTGATGATCATGATGATAATTGTGACGATCATGATAATGATGATTGTGATGATCAAAATGATGATGGTGATGATCCAAAGGATAATGATAATGGACAAGACAAAGAGGCTGAACAAACAGCTGATGTAATTGATGATAACATCATTTTGAGTTCTTTTCTACACACACACGGATCAGCAAATTCAACTCCACCAGCTAAGGCAACACCTCAACAACTGTCTGTTGACACTCCAGCTGACCCTACGACAGTATTGGACACTGGCTCAGCTACTGCAACACCAGTCCATGCAACTCCAGGAACAAAGTAAGAGGGAATAGTAGACAGTGATGCACCAACATTCACATCTACTCAAGTACTTGAAGAAGTAGAAGCTGGTGTAAATGTCACTCAACCGACATCATAGCACCAAGAATCAGTTGAGTTTCCTCCAACTATGCAACACCAAGACAGAGGACAGCAAACAGAACCAGAACCAACTGATATCCATAAAAAACTTTCACAACTATCCACTGGCATATCAAATGAGGCTTTTGAAATGGCAGCAGATCTGTTGGCTGAAGAACTTGAACAACAAGCAATGTATCTCAGATCCATGACTCTAGCATTCAAAGATGAAGGTCACTCCTTAGACAAAAGATTTCAGGCCATTGCTGAGTACATTGATGCACAAAACATTATTGTGCAAAGACAGGGTGACCTGATGAAACAGTTAAACATAAATATCACCAACAATCTTGCAGGTCTCAGACAGCATGTCTCTCAGGAAAATGAGTCAATGGCATTGGCTTTTGTGACCAGATTTCTAAGTAAAACCGAGAAGCTGACTCATCATGACAAAATATTCACATCTATTGAATCCAAACTGGATACTCTGATTGGTACAGCTGAAGCCACAAATAACATCTTATTACAACAAAGGGATGATGCTGCCAAAAAGGGGGAAAGAAATGATAAGCCTGAAGGATCAACAGTTAGACCTCCATATTTTACTGAGGAGCAGCTAAGAGCAAGGGACAGAGAAATCAGAAGAAATGAAGCTGAAGAACAACTGAGAAAGGCTAGAGAGGAGAGGGAAAAAGTATTAAATGAACCCTGCTTGGGATTCCCTCAGCCTATCAAGAGAAGAGATGATGATAGAGATAAATCAAGAAAACAGCAAAGACCTGGATCTAATCAGCAAAAAGGATCAGCAAGTCAACACAGATCCAGCACAAGTAGGGTTAGTAGTAGCACAAGATATGCTGGTGAGAAAAGAATTTTCACAACCTACAGAAATAGGCAAGAATATGATGATGAAGTATTAGAAAATGCGAGATAGTTCTTCAGAGTCTAAGACGGTATGTATCCAAATCACATGCAAGATGAAGCATGGGTAGACTGGCTAAGCTATAAGGATGAGAAGATGAGAACTGATATGGCCAAAATTTATAATGATGTTAAGAGACAGTATTCATCTCTTAAGAAAAATACTGGGTCCTACTCAACCAGCAGACCAAGTTTAGCCATACCCCTCTCTGCAAAAGGACCAGAAGATTTACCCAGCGAACAACAAAAAGATTTCAACTACATGGTAAAATACTTCAAACCTATGGGGAGAATGAACCGACAAGAACAATGGGGTCTGTTCAAGAATCTCAAGTTTGCTGACTCACACATTGCTGAAGCTAGGGATAGACTTGAGAAATGCTTTGGAGAACCCAGGGCAAATGAGACTATGCCTGATTTTCACAGATTCTTTGACAAGAGGGTATTTCTTTGAGTCTCTGAGTACACTGCTATGGCATACTGGAAGTGGAAGTTTCCAGAAATCGATTGGAAAGATATGGAGGAGATCCGCACCACAAAGTTCAAGAGGAACAAAGGTAACTAAGTAAAATGTAGTTGTAGCATTCTAAATATGTTTTGAACTTACATATCTTATTGCCCTTGAATGGATGAATAAACTTTTTGAGTTTTATTTTGTTGATTATTATGAAAAATTTAGAATACTTATGTTCAGGCTTATGAGGATTTTGGCATCATCAAAAAGGGGGAAATTGTTAGGAACATTTTATTATGTTTTGATGATGGTCATACTAGCTATTATAGCAAGCTTGAAAGAAGTTAGAATTCTCTGTATAAGTCTTTACTTAAAGTCTGAGATGTTGTATAAGTTGAGTCAGACAATTATTGTACTGGTTGGTAGGATGGAAAAGTAAAACAGAAATCCGGCAAAGTGAAGCCAGCCAAGTACCAGCAGAGAAGCATGAAGACACTATAGTCTGACTTATAACCAGAGAAGTCTGTGATGAACTTGGATAAGTCTAAGTTATAGTTCAAATGATGAAACACATTGTGAAATATGGTGTACACCGATCTCACCCAAATTAAGAATCAGTGAAGTACAAGAAGTACCTAAAAGATCAAAGGAAATAACAAAGCAGTAAACCGGCATAGTGAACTGACTATCGGCTGAGCAAAGACGAATCAGTGAAGGAAGAACTAAGACAGCTAAGTCAGGATGATCACTTAACCATTCAGGGAACGGCCAAGTAAACTTTACTTGCTCAGATTTCAAATGATGAAGATCAAGCATTAAATGCACAATAAATTGAGGATCAATCAAGGACGGATTTTCTGCTAGACGTTTGAGAAAGAAATCTGATAACTGAAATCAAGGAGAATATAATTAAGGGGGAATCAAGAATTAAATCAAGGATTATTCTCCACAATAAATAGCCAATGGACGGAAATTAAAATCAAGGATAATCAAGGCTATAAATAGAAGGCATTGACAGACAAGAAAAACACACAAAAAAGAACGATTGAATATGATAAGAAAGAAGCAGAAACTCGGTAAATTTGACAAGCCATATATCTGTACTTAAAGGAAACATCTAGAGATCAACTCAGAAAATAGAGCTCAAATTCCACATCGAGCACTGAGATTGATCACAAGTCTGTGAATCCAACTCACATCAACTAAAGCAATTGAATCAGAGGAATCTGAGAAGGAGTTGTAATCTCTATGATAGCTGCTGAAAGATTTGTTCTCAATGGGCAGTGGACTGAGTCACTAAAGCTTTTGTAGCCAGGATAGTCTGGAAGATTGTGAAGCTTGTGTAGCCAAGGACAATCTAACTATTGTATCTGTGAAACAATAGTGAATTCCTCCAATCATCACAGGACAAGAGTGGATAAGGGATTACACCACCCTGAACCACTATAAACCTTTGTGTCTATTTACTTTCAGCAATTTACATTACAGCACTTTATTTTATTGCATACTATATTTGTGATTGCATAATCTACTTTGAACCAACATTTAAAGAAGGGACTTTTCCGCTGCCCAAAAGCTTTTAAACATAAGAAAAGTTTTTGAAACTCCACTATAGTCATTCACCCCCCCCCCCCCCCTCTGACTATTGTTTTACCCTTCTCTGGGACCAACATACCGGTCTGAACCGGAGTGTTTCCGGTCTGCACCGGACTGTTCCAGGTCTTAGCCAGCTTCTCTGCAAAACTTTCTGTTTTCTTCCTTATATTCTCGGTCTGAACCAAGATATTTCCGGTCTGAACCAAGTTTTTGCAATTTCCAGACACTTTTGATTTATTCCCAGTTTGGACCGAGATTTGTCCGGTGTGGACCAGATCTCCACTATTCGATTCCTTCTCAACATGTTCATTGAACAAAGTCCTCAAATCACTAGCTCCTGGAATTTTCAAGATTCTTGGCACTCTCACCCATTCTTCTTCCTTTTCCACAACCAAATATCCATCATTCTTCAAGAATCTACTCACAATATCCTCGTCTTTCTCACTCAACTCTTCATCTGGAGGTACATCATTAAAATCGTCTTCAACCTCATTATCCCTACACACTCTTCCACTTCGGGGGGTAATAGCATGGACTCCTCTGGGGTTTCTCTCGGTGTTGCTTGGTAATCCACCCGGGGGTCTTCAATACCTCTCATTGATGTTTCCATCGTTCTCATTCTTGTATTTAGTCCCACAATGGATGTTTTCAAATTGCAACCATCTTGGTACATCACACCAATAAGTCATTATTGTTTGCATATTGGCAAACTTGAGTAGCCACAACTCCCATCAAGTTCTCCAATAATTTTCTTAAATTTTCCACATCCTCTATTGTTTGGTTCGGGGCTTGTTGTGCTATAAGTGGTGGATCAATAACATTGGTGTGAGTGTTGTTCAAATCCCGATGTTGTCTCAATAAACTCATTTCTTCTTGTGTTGATACATCGGAGTTTTATAATTCTTCGATATGAAAAACACCAAATATCACATCATCACATTCTCTATGCTTCAACTCTCTCTTCCCCGCTTGTAAGTCATCAATTCTCTTATTTTCCACCGCAATTTAAACCAAAATTTCTTCCTCATTCAAATTATGCTCATTTCTTGTCACTCTTCCAATAGCCTTATAAACATCTTAGGTCGTGCTCATCATAAGTGGTCCATGGCATGCCGAATCAATTTGTGCCCTTGACATTTTATGCAAGCCTCTATAGAATAATTGACTTGCATTTCTAAAGTATAATCATGATTCGACACGCCTCAAAAGCTTCTTAAAACGGTCCAAGCATTGTCCAAAGATTCAATTAAATTTTGCTTGAAAGTAGCAACTCTTACCTTCAAATCCAAATATCTACCCGTGGAAAGTATTGCTTCAAAACTCGGTTTGTATATCATCCCATGATTGCAAGTGATGGTGGGGAAGTGACATAAGCCATTCATGTGCTTGACCTTCAATGAAAAATGAAATAATGCAAGACGGCTAAATTCTTGACAAGCACTATTTTGGAATCCCTTATTGCATATTTCTTCAAGGTTATAAAGATGTGAATGGGGGTCATCATGGTCCTTTCCATGTAATTGAGCTCTACACTCCAGTAGACCGAACATATAAGACTTGATTGAAAAGTTTTTAGCATCAATGTGAGTTAGCCGAATAGGATTATGAACTTGATTTTTTGTTTGAATGGCTTTCTCACAAAGCGGTCTATCTTGGTAAGGTGGATTTAGGGGTGGATTGTATGGATATGGTTCTTGGGGTGGTGGAGGAATTGGTGGAGGTGGTTCAAGTGGAGGTGGTGGAATTTGTGGGTAAGGTTCTTGTGGTGGTGGTGGGGGATATTCATTTGGATTTAAGGGATTCTGTTCAACTTGTGCATTTCCTTGGACCTCGTCCATTTTCTCTTCTTGTTGTAATGATTCTTGTGAAGATGTTTCACCAAGATCCAATTCACGGCGAGCTTGGCCAACCTTATTCTCAACAAAACGATCCCTAAAATAAGTGTTGATATCCGGGATGTAAAGAGTATCGGGGGCCTTACAACGTAGAGAACGGTTCATCAACTACAAGATAGAAAACAACAAGAACACAATTAATAGCACTTGGTGACACACCAAAGAGGTAAGCACCAAAGAAATAAAATAGAAAAGATTGACTTATTCTCAAGAATTTTCTAGCTAATATTAGTATCAACCGTAACACAATCCCCGGCAACGGCGCCAAGAAACTTGATCGTGAAGGATGCAGGTTCTTAGATCTAAACGAGTTAGATCTACGCGCAGCGGATGGATCACGACTGATATATCACAATACATAGTTAAAGGACTTAAACTACTACAAGGGGGTTAAGTTTATGTTACCAATATCGGGAAGAGAAGCCTTGATCTTCCGATGTGTTCTCCAAACGGCGGTTGGTGGACACCCTTCTTGATAAATGAACCTCCTTGATATGCAACACCAAGAAAAACTTGTAGTTTTTCTTCTTCTAAAACCCAAGACAAGAAAACTAATTATTTCTCTCTTTTATTCTATGGTGGTCGAAATTATGCCATTGTCTAAGGCTTGGGAGAACTCTCTTTATATAGGAGAGTAATCCTCGTCCTCCAAGGATTAAATAATTAAGAGATAATTATCACATTAATCCTTTTTCCAAATAAAAGATAAATAAAATAATTATCCCAAACAAATTAGGATAAATCATATTATTATCTATTATTCCATGAATTATCATTTAACAAATAAAAGATAAATCATATGTCAAATAATTATCCAAGAAAACTAATTTCCTCTAATTATTCAACATTATTGGCGCCACCTTTGTGGTCAAAAAGCCCACACAAAATGTCTTTTATGTGTATTATATTATTTAGCCCAACTAAATAATATTCATGCATATCAATTAATTAGCCCCACCAATTAATTATCAATGAGGCCCAAATAACAAGATTATTAGTCCGAATTACGTAAGCCACATCGGGGACCATGGACCTATAACCGTGAGCTCCAATAATTAATTATTCATCGAATGTAATAAGTACATTAATTATTAATTCGGGATTACGCCACCATCAAACCCAAA
The DNA here is from genome assembly GCA_026214975.1 of Gentiana macrophylla. Lineage (NCBI taxonomy): Eukaryota > Viridiplantae > Streptophyta > Magnoliopsida > Gentianales > Gentianaceae > Gentiana > Gentiana macrophylla. Next base: position 74,196,072 of record CM047817.1, on the reverse strand, counting down.
TCGAACTCTACCAATTATAGATGTATACTTATACTCAACCCATAGAGTGAATAAGCGTTCATTGATATAATCACTACATACGGATTAACCCTCCATAGACTGCCCATTCTGAGTGGAAAGTCTCCGTGAACCACACTCAGAATATCTTATTCTTATTTACCATTAACCCCCTGATGATCAATTAGTTCACATGTCTGACTAGTGATCAATTAGTCTAATATGAACTTCCAGGATCGATCACTTTCTTAAGGATAACAAATAAGGGATCTGTCTCTACTTCCCGTAGAAGGAATGGATTCCATGTCCGTGAAAATCAAAACTACTCACTCATCCGGAGATAGTGCCAATGAGAAGTGGCTTGGAACACATATTTAAGTGAACCGTAATTCAACACATCAAACACTACCCCGACAAGCAAAGACTCGTGATCACCTCAGATTAAGGTTGATCCATATATGATCATCTAATGATTTAATAAGATTCCTCGATTATGGAATTATACCGAGAAATTCAGATTAAATCGGTCCAAATCCTATATGAACGCCATCATATATAAATGCCCCACGTAGTACCTTTCTACCGACAAACCGATAAGACTATCACGCCCTAAGGTGTTTCGGGCGCATTATTGGTGTTTTAATCAAGAGAACCTAAACTCGATTAAGTTCACCACGGACTATCAGCTTTAAGTATACCACCACTAACTCAATCCTCACGTAATCCATACACCGAAAGTTAAGTGGTTACATACAGATATACTTAGGGTTTGCAAAGCAAAGGTATTACTTACAAGCACGAAGCAAGTAATAAGGTGAGATAAATTCTGTCATCCATTATTAAAAACAATTGCACAAATTGTCTTTCGGCCACTACACCTAACAGATCGGACTTTTCTATGTGTCAAATCTAACCGGCAGTGTACCGGGTCAATTATAGTCTAGTCTAGTGGTCAAGGTCGTATCCACGAGGATTGTGACATTGAAAACCGAAAAGCTATTATTATCTTGATCTAAGTCGCAAATTAACAAGAAAGTAAATGTATCTAATATTCTACTACTACAAATGGTGATAAAATGATAAAAGACACCTAACCAAGACAATGTGTAGACTAGAAAATCTCTCGTAGTATCATGGGAATGATTTCCTTCCTTCCAACCAATGTTGTTCAAAAGTGTGAAAAGTGCATTAATTCCTAAGCAAGTAGTCCCCCCTCATACTCTATGCCTCCTCTTTGGCCTAGGTGTCCTAACCTTAATGAATTGGCATGATAAGAACATGAATGCAATGACAAAATCAACAATCCTCGGATAAGAAATTGAATGCCTCGTGAGGTCGATTTTACCTTCCGGTTCTCCTACCCCTTTCTCACACCTAACATCTCCTTTCGGTCTCCATCATGTGTGTAAATGCAAGCATTAGTTAATTACTCCAATACAAGCAAACCATACAATGCAAGTAGGAAAAGATTCACAACAATTGAAGATAAACTACATAACAACCATTCCTAATCAACATAAGAGATTATACTACTTCTACAACATTATCTGGGCTAGTGGTGAGCTAGCCACTCATAATTAAAAACACAAACTTGTCAATGTAAGCATTCATAATTATAAGAACAATTAATACAAGGTAAGGCTAAGAATTTTACCAATCACAAGCTATGAACTCGAAAATGGAAAACTTCATTCAACTTCAAAAGCCTCCGATGGAGTTTGATACACAAAGTGTCCATCTTGCTCCAAACAAAGTAGTTTAAAGATCAAAACAAGAATTCTTAGTGTTTACAATGATATTTAAAAGCTAAATGTTGATAATTTTGGCTAGAAAGCCTCTTGGGGCGGTGGTGTGTCCCCAAGGGTTGGAGGAGTTTGGGAAGAAGAAAATATGGGGTTAAAAGATATCATAAAATGACCAAAAAAATAGAGTTTTTATGTCGAAAATCGCTCATATGCTACGGCATGCGCCGGAATTGGTTTGGTGCACGCTGGTATCACTAAAATATCTCTGGCAGCTTTCTGCACCGCTTCGGCACGCGCCGTAATAGGACGGTGTGCGTCAGTTCTTCACAGCAGCTTAGTAAAATGGCCCTAAATTAAGTTGTAGACCTCCGATTGATGTGATTCAAGATGCGTTGGAAAGATCTTTTCTTTATATTCAACTCTCATGAAGAAGTTTTCTCCATAAAATTCACTTAAATGTGGTGAAATGTCTATTGAAGATGTACTATGGTAGAAGCGCAAAAGACAAATGATCCGTTTGAACTCGATAGCTTTTGGCATACTCTTATATCCCTCAAAAGACGTGTTTATGCTCAACACGTGTCGTTACTCGGGCCCTTTGTCAACCAATAATCCTGCAATAAATCACCAAAATACCAAGCGTAAACCAGACACGATGCTCCGGTTGCTATAACCGGTACAAAACCTCTTAAAATATGATGTTTTATATAATAATTACTATCAACACATTTGGATGAAACTAAGCAAATAATGGCTCAAATTGCTACAATAATGCTCAAATGTGTATTGAAATACGGATAAATGTCATGATAATGAGTGACAATTTATCTCTCATCAATCACCGTGTGCCACCCTCTTCACACCACTTTTATAGCTAGATATCCACCACAAATCCACCGCTGAACACCCCAAATAATTTCAACATTATCATGTAGGCTATTCCAGAACCTACTCACGAATCTGATATCTCTATCGGATACAATCGATATTGGCACTCCATGTAACTTCACTATATTCTCCAAGTAGATAGTGGTAAATAGATTCAGCGGCATGTTCTCCTTAACTGGTAAAAAGTGAGCGGACTTAGTTAAACGATCCAAAATTACCCATATCTTATCATACCCCTTCTTGGTACGAGGTAAACCACTGACGAAGTCCATTGTGATCATTTCCCATTTCCATTCCGGGATTTCCAATGGTTTAAGCAAACCTCCCGGTCGTCTATGCTCGGCCTTGACTCTCTGACATTTATCGCATTTTGCAAAAAACTCTGTGAGTTTCATCGATGGCCACCAATAATACTCTTTCAACTCTTTATACATCTTATTTGTTCCTGGATGTACAGCAAAAGCTATCTTATGTGCCTTATCCATAACAGCTTGCCTCATATCATCAATATTTGGCACACACAAGCGATTGGTCCATGTTGATCAAGCTCGAAACCACTAGCCGGCTTCGTTCTTGCTACCCTTTTCAAATCAATAAAACCAGGTCTTTGTCTTGCTTTTCCAAAATCCGGTCTTGTAATTCTGGTCTTGATATCAAAGGAGCGATGAAAACCATTTCTTCCTGCTGCCCGATATCCCGGATACTCAAACTATCCAATTGATCTTCAACCTTTGATAGACTGATAAGAGAGCTGACTGGTCTTCTGCTGAGCGCATCTGCCACTACATTGGCTTTTCCAAGGTGATACTGTATCTCCAAGTCGTAATCCTTAACAAACTCGAGCCATCTCTGTTGCCTCATATTCAACTACTGCTGAGTGAAGAAATATTTGAGGCCGTGATGATCCGTGAAAATATGAGCCTTAACACCGTAAAGATAATGCCTCCAAATCTTTAAGGCAAACACTACAGCTTTTATCTCGAGATCGTGGGTCGGATACTTCTTCTTGTATGGTTACAACTGTCTCGAGGCGTATGTAATAACTTTTCCATTTTGTATCAACACACATCCAAGTCATTGACCCGAAGCATCGGTGTAAACATCATAATCATCAAATATTTCGTAGGGTCAACATCGTGTCAGAGTCAATCTTTCCATTAACGCCTGGAAGGCTTCTCACACTCTTGGCTCCCCACTGCATTTAACATTCTTTTGAGTGAGTTTGGTGAGAGGTGAAGCTATCTTGGAAAAGTCTTGAACAAATATAGTAGCCCGCTAGTCCGAGAAAACTGTGAATTTCTATAACCGTCGTTGGTCTAGGCCACTTGGCTACTGCCTCAATTTGGCCGGATCCACTCTAATAACATCCCCTGAGATCACATGGCCCAAGAAACTGACATGGTCGAGCCAAAACTCACATTTGCTGAACTTTCCATAAAGTCGATTAGCCCGTAATGTCAGAAGAACTATCCGTAGATGTTCACAATGTTCTTATTCGTCCACGGAGTAGATCAAGATGTCATCAATGAACACTATCACAAACTTATCCAAAATGGCATGAAAATCGCTGCATTAAATCCATGAAAGCCGATGTTGCATTAGTGAGTCCAAATGGTAAAACTCGAACTCATAATGATCAGATCTAGTGTCGATGGCCATTATTGAACGTCCTCCTTTTATCTTCATTTGATGATAACCCAAATGAAGTTCTCTTTGAAAACACCTTCTTCCTTGTAATCGATTGAAGAGGTCATCGATCCTGGGAGTGGATACTTATTCTTGATCGTGAGGTTGTTCAACTCCTCGTAGTTGACACACATCCTCATACTCCGCCTTTCTTCTTCACAAAAACACCGGAGTTCCCCACGGTGATGTACTCGGTTGTATGATATTCTATAAAGCATATCCTTCAGCTGATCCTTCAACTCTTTCAGTTCCACTGGAGCCATCCGATAAGGTGACTGAGCTACTGGTTCGGCTCCCAAGAACAAGTTTAATCTTAAACTCTATGTCCCTGTCTGGAGTATTACCTGGTAATTCATCTAGGAAAACATCGGAATACTCATTTACTATAGGTATGTCTTTCAACTCTGGACTCTTTTTCTTAGTGTCGAGAGTAAAGAACAAAAACCCTTCACAACCTTGTTGAACTACCTTCACATCTCGAAGCGCTAAAATGATAGGGTACCATTGCTTATCTGACTTGAGAACATTGCCCTGAAATGTGATCGATGTTTAGCCCGGAAGTTTGAAGATTACTTTCTTGGTCTTACAATCCAAATGTACATCATGCTGAGACAACCAATCCATTTCCAATATCACGTCAAAGTCCGTGAAGTCTAGTACTACTGGATCAAACTTGCACTTGAACTTTCCAACATGGATTGAACATTGAGGTATCATCTTTTCAACCTTAACTGAATCTCTCAAATGTGTAGCAATAGATATTGGCTTTCTTAACTTACCAAAAGGCATGTTTAAGCGATCCGCTACCTTGCTAGAAACAAAGGTGTTGGAAGCACCAGATTAACAAAGTTGACACGGATAAACCTCTTATTTGAATTATACCTAACTCGAACATAACAAAACATATAGGCAACACAAGCACGCTTAAAAATCAAGTAACTGATGACTTCTTAGAATCCAGATACTCAAATTAAAGATACATGTGACCACGGTCTCCTCGTCCTCTTATGTTGTGGCATCCAAAGCAAACACTTTTATCGGTCCACAAAGCTTACTCTTTCCCGAAGAAGGCTGCTGTGGTCTACCAGAGGTCGACACAGGTGGATTCTTCTTCTGAGGACAATCTCTCACAAAGTGGCTAACACTGCCACACTGATAACAACATGTTTCTGTCTGTTTACACTCCCCAGAGTGTCTCCTGCTGCACTTAGGGCAGTGAGGTAAAGCTGCTTCTGGAGCTACGGGTGCAGAGGATAGAGCTATTGCTCTTCTTTGAGGTTGTTGTGGTGCACCTCTGCTGGCCTGACTCGTAACAAATGGCCTTTTGGTCCCAAGGACTACTTGCTCCTTGTTTATGTTTTCCTCATACTCCAGTACCCTATCGATCACCTCAGCCATGGTATCTGGATTATAGCCGCCCAATCCAAACATAATACCACGGCTCAAGCCTTCTAGAAAATGAGCTACCTTTAAACTCTCACTGTTCATTACCTCGGGTACATAACTACCCAACTCGTAAAACTTCTACTGATACTCCATAATGCTCATTCCTTCTTGTCGGAGATTCAAAAACTGATTTATCTTCTCCGATCGTCTGGACATGATAAAGTACTCCTATAAGAAAAGATCTATAAATTGCTGCCAGTTTTGTATGTCACCTCTAGATCTCTCGATCATGTCTAGCCACTCTCGGGCTGATCCCATCAGTAACTTCTTGCCCAAGTTGGCCCATTTCCTAACCGGAATCACCATACCCTTGAACACCGTCTCAACATCTCGAATCCATCTATCGGCTTTTGTTGGATCTAAATCTTCATGAAAGTATGGCGGGTTATTCCTTCTCACATGATTGAACAAAGTAGCATCATCAAGTGATTCATTCCTATGATAAGAATGTGTTGACCCACCTGGTGGCAACCCGTAAAAAGAGGAGCTTGAAAAACAGGGGGATAAACCGGGCTATAAACTTGTGGGTAAACTGGGGGTGGATACTGCTCCGTAAGGGCATGATACGGGAAGGCAACATGAGGTTCCTGTGGATTAGTCTGATAAGGTCTCGACGGCTGACCACGTTGATACTAAGGATACGCAGCAACAGGCTCAAAAGATGTCCCATACCGTGGTGGTGGATAAATCGGGCGGCCGAGGTGGATATACCACTAGCTGGGTTAGATAAGTTGTAGCCTATGGAGGTGGTGAATATACTAGTTGTGGGGGATAAACATCAACTGGTGGGGGAGGATACATATGTGCTGGTGGAGGAGGATAAACACGCTGTGGTGGATAGACCGGGGTATACTGAGAATGCTCATAACGTGGTGGTGGATAAACCGTAGGGTGTGAGGATGATAGATGTGGATATGGCGGATAATCGTGGGATACTATGTGTACAATGCGGGATCTGTAAGTAAAGAGGTGGTACTACGGATGGATATAGGCGTGGAGCGCATATGTGTAAAGTCACTTGAGCTATTGTGGCCACTACATGTCTATGAACCCCATTCGCCACCTTCAACTATCCCCGCATTCTGATCAACTTGTCCATGTATTGAAGCATCAACAACCCTCTGAGATCCATTAGATGTTCCACTATATTGTTCTACCATTCTATTAACAAAGATAGATTAGCTACAGATCTTAGAAAAGATAAACTTTTCTTCAAGAAGTTCAACTAGCTAAGAGGGAGAAGAAACTACGCCTCGATACCAACCAGACGCCCGCTTCTGCACACCGAGTCCTTATCCGTAAATGAACGCCTCGGCATGTATATAACTCGATTTATACCAAATTATATACATAAGCCTTACAAATACGTCATCAAAGTATAATTGAGGAAATTAAAATGACTCGGGGAAACAAACATAACTAGGGGAAGAGTGGGAAAACCATATGTCGATACCATTACAACTATATAGTTTGTGAAAACAACGATAATTCACAGGGCCAAAAGTTACAAGATTTAGCTTACAATACTTATACTATAATAACAAAAGATAGTCTATCATATATTACATTATACAAAAGCCGAAGATAACAAAACAACACATCAAACCATCCCGAGGCCACTCCTTGATGTACCCATCATCACATACATCATCGTAACCTGCATCACCTTCTTGGGGTGGGAACAGTATAACGAGGGGATAAGTACATACGTACTTAGTACGGAGTAGAAGCATCTAATCCATACAAACAACAATAACAATATATATGCCACAAAAAGTCTACACACACTACCAAGTATGTTATAGGCACGCTCCCCTCCAGCTAGCGAATGAACGAAAAAAGGGGATGAGTTGCATAAAGTCCAAGGACACATCCAAGGCCATAAGTCTAACCGACCCTGGGACTTGACCCTCCCGGCTGCGACATAGAAACGTATCTTACCAAGGACGAGAATGCTTTATCTTTTAGACTCTCAAGTATGTATTTATGCGTTTAATCTAACCACCTAAGTTCATTGAAATAAAAAGGCTTCTATGGACATCTAGACCTTAGACAATTCTAAGTTATACTACCTAGCACGTATCATAGAAATATTAGATTCTACTCCAATACCCACAAGGATAAGGAATAAGGTTTCCAATTATCCCGAGTTTCTCCCCGCAGAGGGTCTCCACAAGGTGTTGAGCCAAATCCACCAGAAACCGAAACCCCTAACTTTTCCACATAACAATGAGGCATTGACTATTAGATTCAGTATCACGTAAGGCAAAATGAGATGTGTTCCAATGCTTCTATGAGTAACGGTGCGGAGCCAAAGCCACTAGAACACAAACATTTTACTTTACATCACTCCACAAAAGGATTTATAGTTAGACATGCTTATAACAAAAATAGATTCATTTGAACACCTCCTACCTCAAATTATTGAAGAAAAGCTTAAGACAAAGCGTTGTATCCAGATTTCAGTTTACATTCTTTGAATATTCAGCAAGTCCAGAAACAACTAAAACTTGCTCTGCTGAACTGGTTTAATGAACATATCAGCATGATTATCTTTGGTGCTGATCTTCTTCACTACAACCCTTTTCTCATTTCTCAGAAATTGATACCTCACATCAATATGTCTGGTTCTCTCATGATGAACTTGATCCTTAGCTAGACAAATTTCACTCAAACTGTCACAATAAATCTCAGCTTGATCCTGATGTAGCCCTATATCACTGACTAGTCCCTTCAACCAGATAGCCTTATTGGCTGCTTCAGTAAGAGCCATAAACTCAGCTTCAGTAGTTGATAAAGCCACTGTTGCCTGAAGAGTTGTTTTCCAGATGAAAATCGAATTCTCAATGTGAAAACATAACTGGGCCATTGATTTTCATCGCCCACATCACCAGATAATCAAAGATCACAAGATCTCCGTGATCGGGCCTGGGTATCACCTCCATAAATGAGACCAACATCGCTTGTACCTCTAAGGTACCGAACATTCTTTTCACATCTTTCTAGTGTCCTTTCCAGGTCGAGCCATAACTGGCCGACAACACCGATCGCTCGAGCCGATCGTGCCTAGTGCACACCATGGCATACATCGATCGCTTAATCGCACTAGCATAGGGAACTCTTGACATGTATTCTTCTCTTCTCGACGGTGAAGCAAAACGGACAAATGAACATTTGATTCCATAGGAGTATCTATTGGCTTAGCAGCTGACATGCCAAACTTTGACAAAATCTTATGTATTTAGCCTTGCTGAGATAAAAACAGTTTTCTCTGACTTCTATCTCTCCAGATCTCCATCCTTAAAATTTTCTTGGCTACACCCAAATCCTTCATTTCAAACTCATCACTAAGAAGGTCTTTCAGATACTGAACATCAGACTTCTTTCTTGCAGCTATCAAAGATGTCATCCACATATAACATAATATAGATGTATGATCCATCTTCTAATCGATCGCTTTAAACACAACAATCATAAGTACTTCGTTGTAACCTAACCGATCATGTAATCGACAAACCTTTTTATACCATCGCTTAGAGCTTGTTTCACCATACAAGGATTTCTTCAACTTACACACAAGATCCCTTACCAGAACTTGAAACCCTCGGGCCGAGTCACGATATCTCTTTATTTACCTCACCATGTAGTAAAGTTGTCTTCACATCTAATCGCCAAAATCTAAGTCCCGTTGTAGCCATCATTGTTAGTAACACTGATTTAAGTATGTCTAACTACCGTGAGAATATCTCATTAAAGTCCACCCCTTCTTTCTGACGGAACCCTCTTGCAACCAAACGTGCCTTATACTTAACTCCTTCTGCCTCAGTTATTCCTTCCTTCTTCTTGAAAATCCATTTGCAAGTAACAATTCTCCTATCAGCTGGATGTTTAACTAGATTCCAAGTCCGATTCTTCAAGAATGACTAATTTCATCTCCCATGGCAAGAAGCCATCGAGATGCTTCGTAACATGTCATTGATTTCCTATAAGTGTAAGGTTCAAAACCATCCACTTCTTCCTCGCAACTTGAAGTGCGATTCAACCATATCATCAAACCCATACCTCTTGGGAGGTACCCCAACATTGATCTTCTAGCTCACGATAGCCTATACTTCATCGACTCCACGCTCTCGCTTGACGCTCAATCGACATTTGCTCACCGATCGCTTGGATTCACTCGTTCAAGAATCAGATCGATGAAAATCGACTTGGATCGCTTGATTGTTGTATTCCAACTAACTCCACCTAAAGCTCCACCTTGTCGCGCGCTTTTCGGGCCAAGATCGGTTTCGCCAGCTTATCCTCCCATTGATGAATCGAGCATAGAATTTTCATTGAAAATCAGATCTCGCCGAGAATGACTCGTTTCGCCGATGACCAAATTCTATAACCCTTAACTCCATCACCATACCCCACAAACACTCTTTTCTTGGCCCTTGGTTCCAGCTTCCTTCATCGATATGATAGTAAGTCGTGGCTTCAAAAACCCTTAGAATCGAATAACTGCAGTTTGCTCGACCACATCTCAACCGTGATTTGAGACTCGATCCTTGTGTGAGGACTTGCTGATTAAGTAGCAAGCTATGGTTACAGCCTCTGCCCAAAATCTCATTGACAGCATGAGAAAGCATACATCTTGCTCTCTCCGTAAGAGTTTGATTCATTCTTTCAGCCTACACCATTTTGTCGAGTGAGTATTCTCGATCAGATGATGTCCTGAAATTCCTCGAGTTTTGTACAATGTATCAAACTCATTCCAAATTGAATTCTGCACTCATTATCTCAGATGAGGCCTTTGATCCTCTTTCTCGGCTGATTTTCAACTAGAGCTTTCCATTGCATGAAGCTTTGAATGCCTCACTTTTGTGTTTCATCAAGACCACCCAAGTCATCCTTGAATATTCATCTATGAATGACACAAAATATCTGTGACCACCCAATGACTCCACCTTGATGGCCCCCAACAATCGTAATGAATGTAATCAAGTGATGACTTTGTGTTGTGTACCTTTTGAGAACTTGCTCCTATGAAGCTTCCCAAACACACAATGCTCACAAAAGTCCAGATTCTTGACCTTGCATCTTCCAAGAAGATCTTTCTGAGAAAGAACCTACATCCTCTTTTCAACCATGTGACTAAGTCTCATGTGCCACGCTTTGTAAGTCGTGGATCGATGAATCTCAAAGCAGATGCCACAACAAAGAGAACCAACCAATAATCGACCATTGTAATATATACAGAGTCCCTTTCTTGACTCCTTGAGAACCTCAACTGAAGCTTTTATAGACACTCAAAGACACCACTTTCCCTTAAAATCGAATCCTCACCGCCCAAAGAACCGAGAGATACCAAGTTTTTGGTCATTTGTGGAACATATCTAACTTACCTCGCTTATGTAATCTTCCATCCTCCGCCCTCAATCGAATCGATCCAATCCCTACTACCTTGCATCTTTCTGCTTTCCATGATATATGGCCACCATCTATCTCGGCCGATAACTTGAGAACCACTTCTCATGAGGGCAAATATGAAAGGATGATCCAGAGTCCATAATCCACATAACAATTTGATGTGCCAACTCTCCTGCCACTAGAACCATGTCCTCATCTCAATCATGCTCACCGCTATAGCATAAAGTGTGCTAGAACTGCTTCTTGTCTGCTTTTCCTCTTTGATAATTGACTACCAATGTCCCTCGCTTCCTTACAAGAATTGCAAACATCTCGTGGATTTAGGGCTTTGACCTTGTCTTCTTGGAATTTTTCTTTCTAGACTAACCATGCTCCTTTCCATCGCCGCTACTAACTATCACCCAACAATTTTGATTGTCTATCCCAGCCTACCTTATGTCTCGCCTCCCGGCATTTATGTCGACCTTACATCCTCCAAAGCAATCAGATACTTCCCAACCATGAAGGAATTCACAAAGTTCTCATATGAATCGTAATGAAACCAAAGAAAATCAAAGCAAAGATCTTCATCCTCAATCTTAACATCAATGTTCCCGAGATCAAGTAATATTGTGTTCACCGATCAAGATGATCTCTCAACCGAGTCCCCTCATGCATCCTCGGCCGAATAGCCTCTCGCTTCAAAGAAGAACTTGTTGGTCAATGACTTAGTCATATACAAAGCTTTCAAGCTTCAACCATAACTTGGGGTGGTGTCTTCTCGAAACGCCTCGCGGATAACATCATCGCACAAGCACAACATGATGGTTGAATGTGCTTTCTCCTTCAGACCGCATAACTGCAGAATCGCATCCCTCTATCGATAAAGGAGTCCACAATCCTTGTTGCTTTAATAAGGCTAGCATCTTGATTTGCCACAAATCAAATTGTTTCTCCTTGTAAATTTATCAATCTTCACATTCATTGTCGACATCTTTCTAATTAAAGAACAAACCTTGATCACAAAATCCTAGCACCGTCACCGGTCTTGGTGAAGATCAACTTTGTTCACCGCAACTCTCAAACTTGAAACCGATGCTCTAATACCGCTTTGTTAAAACACGTATGAGAGACTTGCGCGCTTAAGAAAGATAAAAATGTAAGCAATGCAAGCGTAAAGTATGGCGTAATTGATAAAACACAAAAACAAAGAGAAACACAGTTGATTTAACGTGGGTTTCAAGCGCAGCAGCCGACTACTCCACGGATGTAAAAGAGATATTTTACTATGCAATGTAATTACAAGGTTTTCACAAGTGTGTGACAACATTCTTGGAAGACACACATTGCATTGATTACAACATTGGTATTTATAGCACAAATCCTTAAACCCTAACCGCCAAAGATCTTTGTCGGAATTGCCATAAATACCCAATATGTGGACCCTAGCTCCAATCGTTATCCACTGCATTTAAAATCGCCTTCAAACTCGACTTTCTAGACTTGTAACCAATCGCATGTATGTAGAACTCGGCTATACTTCAAGAAACTCAGCACTCATAATCGATCGCCGACTTCGTAAGAAACTCGCTTGCACTTCATCAAATCGATTTTCACAGAATCAATATACTTAATTGAATCGCCATCATTCTTAGTCTCAATTTTCCATATTAGTTCCACCGATTATTCATTAGTTTAGATCAAGTCACCAAATCGACACATAGTTTTAATCTAAGCATTTGACACCTACTACTTTGCCTATCATTAAGAAGCTAATCCTTATCCAACCTTAACACAATTCAATGCTATTTCTAGGCCACGTAGATAGGCTAGATAGCTTGGAAAACAAAATACATACATTCAAGATAATGCTAAACATATATGCTTATTTATCTAGTTTCACACACCAAGCATATAAGCACATTTGTATTTTGTTATATGTATATAACTAAGTGAACGTGAGTTGTGCAAGGCACGGCGGGCCCAACATAAATCATTACCAATGATAATATCGTAGAATAGATCCTCAACGTGAAATAAATCGTAAGCTTAAATTGTAACAAATTCAAGGCACAAGACAAAGAGAGCAATGTAAACATGTCACATTCTCGCAAGAGTTAGCTCTTTCTGAGACGGAAGATTGTGAATCACTTCTCTTCCAAATTTCTATCGTGAGTTTCCACCTACAAAATAAACCAGATTATGATGTATCGGAGAACAATGTCATAAAGTCGATCTCCTTAGCTTCGACTTTACGTAATGAAACATTATAGAAAAACAATAAGCGGACCATAAGTACATGGTCAAATCTCCCGGGACGCCTTAGCTTCCAAATCATTAATATGTTTTAAAATTCGTTTCACTCATTTTCTATACGATCTCAAGGATATAAAAAGGTCTATTGGTATTCCAACGTTAATTTTAGTGACGTCAGATCAGAAACGCATCGCCGATTCCACCGACGTTATGATGTTCAAAATAATAAAACATTTAATGTGGTGTCCACATGGTCACATGCGGGCACACCTTCTTGGCGCGGATATTTGTTTGCCCTTATTTTTTGTTGTTATATTTTATAGCTAAACTTGACTAATCTCCATCGTACACTACACAGTAGAACTTCAAATCCGCCGGTTTTTTTTTGCTTTTTCGCACAAACTACTAAGCTTCACGCTCGATAAAAAGTACACGGTTTTATTCAATTGTTGTGCCAAATCGAATCAAAATTTTCGTTGATTGAAACTTAAAACTCAAATCGCATCGTCTCGCTGGAGGTAATAAAATGAACCATATCGAATATACACTTTGGTTCGGTTTATGTAACAGAGAATCGAACGTGAGCCGTGCAAGGCACGGCGAGCCCAACATAAATTGTAACCAACGATAATACCAAAGAATAGATCTCCAACGTGAAATAAATCGCGTAAGCTTAACCCCGCCACATGTTTCACACATTTTTTATACAGCATTTCGATTTCTTATCATTAATGAATACTTAATTGATCTCGTGTTCATTCATTTGAAAAAAACCACGTTTCAAACGGTATGAAGAATATAAAAAGTGATTTGATATTCCAACGTCAATTTTTGTGACGCTCGTACTGCATACAGCCGTCGGTTCAATCGACGTTATGTTGTTCAAAATAATAAAAACATTTAATGTGGTGTCAAGAGTGATTTATAATCCGTCGGTCTTGGTTTTTTTTTCCTTTCTCGCAAAAACTACTAACTGGTGATACATGTTTGATAAAAAACAAAAAGTTTAAAATAAAATAAAACATGTGTCCGCCAATGGAGGTGACTACGTGGCCTCCTCGAGGCTCACTAAAATGTGTTTCACTCATTAATACGCTTGAAAATGTGTTTCACTCATCTACTATACAATATTTCTATTTCTTATCATTAATGAATACGCTATTGATCTCGTGTTCATTCATTTGGCGGAAAAAAACCACCACGGTCAAACGGTTTGAAAACATAACTAGTGATTTGGTATTCCAACGCCAATTTTCGTGGAGGCTCAGATTGCAAACAAACCGCCGGTTCCAACGTGAAACGGTTCAAGAATATAAAAATGATTTGGTATTCCAACATCAATTTTTGTGACGCCAGATTGCAAAAGGACGCCGGCCCAAATGACGTTATATTGTTCAAAATAATAAAACATTTAATGTGGTGCAAGAGTGATTTATAATCCGTCGGTCTTGCTTTTATTTTTCCCTTTTTCACAAATTACTAACTGTGACACGCTTGATAAAACAAAAAGTAAAGAAATGAAAGAAAAAGAAGGAAAAAGTGTCACGTGTCATGCCAAGAGGGCGCCACGTGGCCAATTCGCGGGCAACCTCTCGCTCTTGAAAATGTGTTTTACTAATTTTCCATACAACATTTCTATTTCTTATCATTAATGATACATCATCGATCTCGTGTTCATTCATTTGGTGGGAAAAACAACGGTCAAACGGTCTCAAAATATAAATAGTGATTTGGTATTCCCAACGCCAATTTTGGTTATGCCAGATTGCAAACGGCCGCTTGTTCCAACGCCAAACGGTCAAACTCAAAGATTATAAAAGTGATTTGATATTCCAACGCCAATTTTGTAGACGTCAGATTGCAACGAGCCACGTGGCCACCCTCTTGGCTTGACACGCGGGCACGCTTTTTTCCTTCCTTCGCTTTTTTTTTTTTATCAAACGCAGATGCTAGTAGCTTGCAAGAAAATGAGATTAAAAGCAAGATCGACGGATTATAAATCACTCTTCACACCACATTAAATGCTTTTATTATTTTCAACAACATAACGCCGTGTGAAGAGTGATTTATTGTCCGGCTCGGTCTTGCCTTTTTTTTCCCTTTTCTTCACAAACTACTACCGTGCACACGCTCGATAAAAGAAAATGTTACGTGTCAAGCCAAGAGGGTGGCCACATGGCCGCGCGCAAACCTCTTGGCTTTTATATTCTCCGACGCATACGTTGCTCAAAATAATAAAAACATTTATGGTGCAAGAAGATGATTTATAACTGGTTTGGTCTTGCATTTTTTTCTTTACAAACTACTAACCAGAAACGCTCGATAAAAAAATAAAATAAAAAAATTAAAAATGCCACGGTCATTGTTTCAAGATGCGCGCCACACGATAAATTGTGGGCAAACCATAAAAAATTAAAAATTTTTAAAAATGTCATGTGTCAACAAACAGGTGGTCATACGGCCAATCATGAAAGAAACCCTCTTAATTTTTTATATCCACCGACGCATGTTGCTCAAAATAATAAAACATTTAATGCGCGACAAGAGTGATTTTTAATCCGCTTGCTCGCTTTTTTTTTTTTTTTTTTTTCACAAACTACTAACTAACACGCTTGATAAAAACAAAAAGGTAAATAAAAAAATTAAAAATTAAAAAAAAAAAAAGTATCACGTGTCAAGACAACCGACGCATGTTGTTTCAAAATAATAAAACATTTAATTTTGCAATAAGAGCGATTTATAATCCGTTTGGCTCGCTTTTTCCTTTTTTCTTCACAAACTACTAACTGTGACACGCTTCGATAATAAAAAAGTAAAAAAATTTGTAAAAAATAAATAAATAAAAAGTGTCACGTGTCTGTTTAACCGACGCATGCTTTTCAAAATAATAAAACATTTAATGCGATGCCAAGAATGATTATAATCCGCTTGCCTTGATTTTTTTCTTCATGTTTACTAACAAAGACACGCTTCGATAAAATAAACCAAAAAAACGTCACGCCACAAGTCAAGAGGCGCCATACGCCAATCGCGACAAACCTCTTGGCTTCTTATATAATAAGATAAGATAAGATAAAACACACACTAACGTATATAGATAAACAAATAAATACACCGAGTATATATTATATACTAACGATATAGATATACTCATACTTCAGCATAGGCAGGGCGCCTCGCAAAAGCACATGCCATTACTTGTTCTAAAATCAATGAATTTGGCTACTTACTTAAATTTCGACCTAATATATATATATAATCGTATTTATATAAATAATGAAACGATTACATTAATTGCTAAGACTCAAATATACTGTATACTTGACTTTGCTTTTAATCTCAGCAAACTACAATAATTTTTGTTTTTTAAACTGTGACTGTGAGCCCAAATAAAAGAGTGCTTTTTTTCCTTCCAAACCTATTTGACTATCATCACACTAGCTTTTTTGTTTTATTTTTTTATATATATTTTTGTTATTTGCTTTTTTTTCACATGGCATGCTTAAATTTTTTTCTACTCTGTTCCTAAATTTGACAAGTGACGCCTTGAAAGATAAAGATATATAATATGTATATAATAACTTAATGCATTTACCTAATATATATATATATATATATATATATATATATATATATATATATATATATATATATATGATGGATCCGTAAATCTGACGGATAAATCAAATAGAAAAAATTTAAGGCTTAAATTTAAAGTGGGAAGAAATCGGTAACGTTAGATACACCGATAAAATTTTCGAAATGACATACTTATGTGAAATTACGAGATATCACATCAAAGGGACAAGGCCAGCGACTCAGCGAGAAACGTCGCAAGACTTTCCAGTACACAACATAAATATAAAAAAACACACAAAAAAATAATAATAATAAATATTATAAAAAAAAACAAAACAACCAGCAACCGTGTATTTGGTAAATTCATTAGCTAACTTCCACCAATCCTATTTTATTTTTTAGAAATAAAGGACCATAATAATAAGATGACGCCAAAAAGTCGTCTCAAAACTTTCAAGTCAAGGCAGAGGAACTGACAAGTCTTTTCCACCACCGTACCACCCCTGGCGGCTGTCACCAACACCAACCCACCACCACAATTATTCTATAAGTCTTTTCCACCACTGTACCACCCCTGGCGGCTGTCAACAACACCAACCCACCACCACAATTATTCTATGAAAGAAATGATACATCCACTATTCTTTCAACCACAACATCTTACACAATACAATCAACACCACATATTACGTCGACCACCACACAAAAATAATCGATCACTTTAATCAAAGACTACCACACATTGATTACAGTTACAGACTACACACAAGTCAGAAAAGGCACATATCATTTTCCTTATTCTATATATGGTGGTCAAACAAGGATAGACTATTTCATCTCATCACTCACTCCATACCTTTGTTCTAACAAGGATTTAGATAAACAGATAAAGATGTATAGTGGTATAGTGTTGTCACATGAACCTTAAAATTTTACATGCCATTCTTTGACTCACTTTTCAAACGAATATATACTCTTGAAAAGAACAAAAACCTGATCAAAATTTCATAATCACAAGACACACAAGTAAGAGGAAATAAAATCTGCTTTCTGCTGGCCTTAAAAGAAATGATTAGGTTTTGCCTTTTATAAATATATAATAAGATAATTTGATTTTGTTTTTGGTGGTTAGATTTTCCAAATTTTATGACAGATTTAGATGTTATAAGCGCTGAAGAAAATAAATATAGATGTTATAAAGTTTATATAAAAATAAATTTTATAACGTCAGAAAAATCCATCTTGAACATAACATAGAAAAGGAAAGGAAAAAAATTCAGCCTATGAGAATCGAACTCGTGTCTTCATAAACAAAACAAACACCTTATCCACCAAGCCGATTGTTTGAATTCATTTTATTGAGACATTTTAAATAATAACATCAATATTACTTGAAATATATATATAGATATATGTATGTAATTTTTTTCCAAAGTTGTGTGGTCTTGAGACCACCCAACCACATGGGTAGTTCCACTTCCTGAGTGTTGTTAGTTTTTCTTGTTGTTTATGAGGTTGTGTCTTTGTCCTCTGGTGCCTAAGTTTGTCCTAAAGATTTCCAATGTGGCAATTTTGGAAATCTGAGTTTCCTTTCACAGCTTTCACTGACTCTGCACATCCCAATTGTGGATTATGCATGGCAAATTGTTCTTCGATCAAACTTCTCTCAACATTTCCCTCGCCATCAAATGGATGACCGATGGTACAAATTACGAAAAGCCCTTTGCATGGAAATTCCATCGAGTATTGATACCAACCTTCGTGACTATCTCAATCAACAAATGTGCTCGCTATTCATTTATACCATTCGCCAAGCGGATTCAATCGCTATTTCATTCACGGTTGAGCTTAATTAATTAATCAAGTAGAAAAGATTTAAACTCAAAAGAAACTCTATGAAATTCGCTGTCCTATTTAATTCAAGAGTGACAAAAGAAGACATATCCACGCCGATATTTTGGTCCTCTTTCGCTTTCTTTGGGTTACGATCAACAACTCACTTACACACTACCTCCGCTTCAAATATAATTTATTCTATATTATCAATGTAATATGTTGGTGATTTAAGTATAACCATGTCCATTTGTGTAATTGTGGTTTGGTACAAAGACGGGTGAACTCAAACACGATATTATGAGTTTGAGGTGCGTGAGTGCACACTCAGATAAGTATTTGCGAAGTTTACTTGATATAAATGATCAAGCAGAGTTCGAAAACCACTTAAAGGACGCAAAATTCGCTTTTGGAAAAAACAGAGGACAAAGCGTCGCCGCCACAGTCAACTCAAGGCAAAAAGTTGATCGTGATGTTTCTCCTGGTTGTTCTCACAGCGCTCGCGTCGTGATTCATTTCTCTAAATGTTGTGTCTTTTCATTGATTTTCAACTGCTTCTTCCATATAACACATTTCCAAAAAGGTGTCTATAGGTAAGAACGTTATTAACTAATATTTTAGATCATTTTTGAGAGAAATGAATGAGATCATTCAAGTTCTTCTTCATCTTTGAGAGTTAAACAAACTTTAACAAAACTCCTAAGTATTCTTCTTTGGTGCCAAAAGTGAAGTGGAAACGTAGTCTTATCTCACAAAAGTATTTGTGTTACCCGAGGCATCTTATAAGTGGTCAAATAACTTTTGTAGGAAAGTGTTTATCACGATTCTAATGCTATATCAAGCATATCGCTTTTCCTCGATTTTGTTTTGACATTGTTGTTCCTTGATGTGCCCATAAATTTACAACAATCTACAAAAGTTATTTAAGTATTTTTTCAGAATATCAATTGTCGGCGAGATGACTACAAATTTTGGAAAGTTGGAAAAGTTCAATGAGTCAATTTTCAAGATGGCAGAAAGATGCATTTTTCGTTGACGACTTTGAAGGTAGTGTATGTACTAAGTACACCGATGCCGGAAGTGTTGGATGATGGACCTTGAGGAACCGGCGAGGAAGAACAAATGGGAGAATGATGACTACATCCGTAGTAGAGGTCACATCTAAACGGTATGTCCTGATTCTTTGTTTGACATTTATCAAAATGTTGAGTCTACTTAAAGAACTTTAGGATTCACTGTAGTCTAAATACATGAACGAAGATGCCTCTAGTAAAAGTTCTTGGTTGGTAATTTCATGAAGTATAACATGGTAGATTCAAGGTCGGTAATGGAACAATATAATGAATTATCACAGATTTTGGGGTCGGGCTTGCACAACATAAAATGGAAATGGATGAGTCTATTTCGTGTCAAGCATTATAGATAAATTACCACCATCATGGAAAGATTTTAAACACATGTTAAACCACAAAAAGGAAGAATTATCTCTCGTAGAACTTGGTAGTCACTTATGTATGAGGAATCTCTGGCGGCGCAAGAGGTAAAAGAAACCAAGGGTAAAGAGGTAATGGATTCACCTCTATCAATATGATGGAAGCCGTGAATGTTCATATAAGAATAAAGCGGAAAGATAAGAAAAAGTCTTCCAAAAACAATGGTAAAGATACCAACAAAAACCGAAAGGTGCTTGTTGAATTGTGGAAAACGACATTTCAGAGTTGATTGTCGAGTAAGGAAGAAAGGACCAAACAACATTTCGGGCAAGTGGTCTAAGGACCAAGGTGCTCCTAAACATCAAGGTCGAATGTTACTTGTGGATTTAATTCAAATGTGAATTATGTACCACTAATTTTCGAGGCATTTTATATGCAGATGATGATGTTGCTTGGTGGATTGACTCGGTGCAACGAGACACGATGCAAGGATCGGTCGGGTTTAAAACTATGAACCTCGTGATCGATGGATCCATGCTACTTATGGGAAACGAGTCAAGGGTCGCCATAGTTGGAATTGAAGTGTTGTTTTATCTTTTAGTTCGAAAATGTATTATTTTAAAACATGTGTTGCATGCTCCTGTATTCAAAAACTTGGTTTTCGTAGTATTTTATCTAAAGAAGGTTATAAACAAGTCTATGAGTCGGATAAGTACATTGTAAGTAAGTGTGGTGTATTTATTGGATTTGGTTACTTATGTAATGGTATATTTATGTTGAATATTCAGCATGATGTTGTAAATAATGTTGTCGCTATTCATTATGTTAAGAATTTCGCTTTGTGGCATGCTCGGTCGGGACATGTTCATTATAAATGTATGTTGATGATGTCTAAAATGAATTGATTCCATCTTTTGACATGAATATGAATAAGTGTAATACTTGTATGTTGAACAAAATTGTTAGACAACCTTTCAAAGTGTTGAAAGGTCGCCTTCCGCTTTGGAACTTATTCATAAGTGATCTATGTGATTTTTGTGCTACGCCTCTCTTGGTAATAAAAATATGTAAAGTGACCTTTATGTACGATTGCACACGGTTTTGTTATGTTTTTCTACTTCATTCTAAAGACGAGGCAATAGATAAATTTAAAGTCTATAAAATGAGGTAGAATTACAATTAACTTCTAAAGTAAAAAGTTATGCATCGATCGAGGTGGTGAATATTTTGATTCAACCTTTTCGGTCATATGGTATAATACATGAAGTTACGGCGCCATATATGTTAGGAAATCTACGCGAACGCAATGAATTCAAAATTTTTATTTCCTATCGACTCCAAGATCGACTTCGCTTAAGCAATAAACAAATAGATAGTAGACGGTGGTTACCTTGGTTGATCTAAAAGATCGACGCTTTGACCGCCTCAAGAGAGTAGTTCAAGATAGAGTCGCCAAGTGTTCGGCCTCTATCGCTAGTCCACACGAATGTAACCTCACGGAATCCCATCATGGATTGCTATTGGAAAACTCTCAAGTTGCTAGACCGCCCTTTTCCTCTCTCTCCAACTCTTTATAGATGCTCTCTATTTTACACAAGAACTATTAGTTCTTGGAATTGTGTTGTACATAAAAGAGCTTGACACCCACCTCTTATTTATAGTGTAGTGGCGCCATCTTCTCAGAGTGGATGAGAAGAAAACCTTTTCCCAATAAAATAATAAAAAATATAATTGATTGATTTATCTCATTTATTATAATATCTTATATTAAATAAATCTGTGATATTGTCAATATCTTATATTAAATATTCCCAAGATATTGTCAAAATCTAATATTGACAATATTTATCTTTTATTATATTACCATAAATCAATTTACACATGTGTATATATCACATATATATAAATCTATACATATTATATGTGCACACTAAATTAGTGCGCATGTGCATCTCAATGTACTTCACACACGCATGTGTGTATAATATATATAATATTAATATCTTATATTAATATATGTGAACACTATTAATTAAATTGCACAATCCAAGTAATGTATCTTATACACTCCAAAATTGCGCCACCTTTAGCCAATAAATTGGCATCCGGAATATTCTTTAATTAATCAATATTATTAATATCTTGTATTTAATTTATTCATAATAAATAAATACCACCATATTAATTTACCACTATAACCCTTATAGTCTCGAGATAAACTTTCCTTATTTGGTTATCATCTATAACCACATTTTAATCCGCTAGATGTTCTTATGTGTGTGACCCGATAGGCTTCCGAATATGTTGGCCGAGACACAAAGTGCAAATTACAAAATGCCCTTCATGCCTAACGATCACGGATAGCGCTAAGCAACACACCGTGACCCCAATCATCGGAAGAGTCAAATGCAATGACTACTACCTTTCATGTGAAACAGCTTATCGTGGTAACTTACAATATCATCGTAATAATATCCATACAAATAAGTTAGTCGAAAGTGTCAAAACATCAACGATCGTGATCTTATAACTGATATCATGCTCTCTCAAGTAACTCGCTTACTTCCACTTTGCAAAGATTCACAGAGTAAGACATTCCTTATAAGAATGCCATTTCGATATTCGATCCCAATCATAGGATACGCGATTCCCGGATCGACCAATCATGTATACTCCGTGATGCTTCAAAGATCATACCCAATCACTACCGCATGATCGCCTGCGGGCTGTGGGAAACCTCAATAGTGTCAAAGCATGACAATCCACACCGTGATGTCGCGAAGACTCCGGTCTTAAGGATAATTACACAACCGCCACATAGTGTGACACTTATCCGTAAGTGGGTCGCCTAACGACGATTCTCTAATACACGCCCACGCATACCCAAGTGTTCTACACTTCGATAGACGAGATCTATCCTCGCCTCTAAAGACATGTAAGACATCTAATACGTGCTAGTCTGCTTATACTATCAATGCCCTATTTAATAGTACATCAAAGACAGTAGACATTTAAGTATCAAACTTATTAAAGTGATTAGAGATCTCATCAACCATAATCGCCTATCATGGTTTCTCTATCACGCTTAATACTAAGGACGTTATCATATAACAATTCATAATTGGTTCTTTAAAAGAACATATATATGACAACATAAAAGCCATTTAATATATGTATAAACACAAAGAAATAGTAGAAATGATCCGACCGGTCGGATCCGGTCCAACCCGATTGGGTTTAGGACACTATTTCAACAATATACGCCCAACAAAATGGTATAAATAAAAGGAAAACCGTGATTTTAAAGAGATGGTTAATTCCATGCTATCTTACTCGTTTGAGTGAGGGATTCGGGAGAAGCCATGTTAACGGATTGTTATTTGGTCGTAATAGAATTCCAAATAAAAGGAATCCTATTACCCCATATGAATTTTGGTTCAAAAAGAAATCAAACTTGAATTATCTACTTAGTTTGGGGTGTAAGGTCGTTGTAAGACTTATCGTGCCTAAGATTAAAACCTTGGGTGAAAGAGGCATTGATTGTATATTTATTGATATGCTTTGCATTCCAAAGCATATAGGTTCTATGTTATGAGCATATAGATTCTCATGATGAGCCTTTCGAGCTTCATAAAAGCAAAAGTGGCTAGAAACCAAAATCTTTTGGACCCGACTATCAAATTTATTTGGTGGAAGGAACAAGAGATGAAGTAGGATTTCAATACTCATATTGTTATAATATTGATGAAGATCCTAAGACGCTTAAAGAGGCTATGAGTCTTCGAGACGGTCATTTTGGAAAGAAGCCGCCAATGACGAGATGGATTCCATAATCGGAAACAACACGTGATCCATGCGATCTTCCGCTGGTTGCAAACCTTTGGGCTGCAAGTGGATTTTTAAAAGAAAGATGAAAGTTGACGGCACTGCCGATGTATAAAGCCGATTGGTAATTCAAGGCTTTAGACAAAAGGAAGGTATTGATTATTTTGATACCTATGCACCGATTGCAGAATCTTCCACAATTAGATTGTTGATTGCCCTAGCCGCTATTAACAACTGGGTGATCCATCAAATGGATGTTAAAACAACCTTCTTAAATGGAGATTTGTAAGAAGAAATTTATATGAAACAACCGGAAGGGTTTGTTATACCCGAAATGAGCATAAGGTATGTAAGTTGTTAAATCATTGTACGGGCTTAAACAAGCACCTAAACAATGACATCATAAATTAGATGAAGTTGTCTTGTCTAATGGTTTTAAGCTCAACCAATCGCATAAGTGTTTATATAGCAAATTTGACAATACCGTAATGGTGTGATAATTTTCTTATATGTTCATGACATGTTAATCTTTGGAACTAACCAAGAACAAGTTGACTTTTGTAAGGCCTTTTGTCATCAAGTTTCTATGAAAGACATGGGGACGCGGATGTGATTCTTGGAATCAAGATCAAACGGAGTGACAAAGTGGATCTCTTTGACACAATCTCATTATATTGAGAAAGTGTTTAAGAAATTCAATTGTGGAAATTTACCCACCTAATACTCATGGATCCTAATGAGAAACTCATGCCTAATACGGAAACCGATATTACAACTTGAGTATTCTCGGTGATAGGATGTTTGATGTATGCTATGACTAGCACACGTCCGGATATAGCTTATGCAGCTTGGAAGCTGCTGCATTTACGAGTAATCCGAGTAGTCATCATTGGCGCAAGGTAACTCAGGTACTAAGGTATCTTAATTTAACCAAGGATTTTGGCTTGACTTATGTTGGTTATCCTTCAAGAATATAATGGTATTCAGATGCTAGTTGGATATCCAATGTAGAGGATCATTCTTCTACAAGTGGTTGGGTATTTTTGCTTTGAGGAGGTGCCATTTCTGGGCTTCCAAAAGCAAACATGTATTACTAACTCGACTATGGAGTCGAATTTGTTGCCTTGGCAAAGCAGCCTGAAAAGAGGCGGAGTGGCTTAGAATTTGACATATGAAATTCCATTATGGCCTAAACCAATTTCACCCATTTCTATCTATTGTGATAGTGCATCTACCTTGTCTAAAGCATATAGTCAAGTGTATAATGGTAAGTCGCGACACTGGCGTTAGACATAGCGGGCACGTGAGTTGATAACTCACGGGGTGATTTCGGTTGTTTTTGTGAGATCTCAACATAATTTAGCCGATCACTTAACCAAAGGATTGGCTGAGACTTGGTACAAAAGTTGGTTAACAGTGATGGGTTTACAACTCATATAAATCTTGGTGATAGATACCTCATTCCCTCTAATACAATGTTGTGAGGCAAAATTCAAATGTAAGGCCTATTGTCTTAGATTTGAGCACATTAAATTGTCCCGAAGGTATGTGCTATGACCTGGAAGATTAGGTTGAAGAGTTTCTTCTTAATGAGTCTTTTGACAAAGTGCTATTGCAAAAGTGCACGATTAATAAAAGATTCACCTATATGATTACGAAGTTTGGCCGCTTCAAGGAAGTTCTAGGTTGGCTTTCAGATGCTCAAGAATGGATATGGACACAAGGCCTGCTTAATTAGTGTCAAGAATAAACTTTGGAGTTATCTTAACTCATGTGTATGTTATATTCATGTATTCTAAACGTAAAGTGGGTTCAATGCTTAGACACACCCCAATACTCGAATATTTGAAATGTGTAATATTACTAAGTGGTAATTCAATCTTCGTGACATTATCATTGATGCAATGAGTTGTAATGTTTTGACTGATTTTCATTTTAACCAAGGATTACACTTAAACGGGGAGGAATGTTGGTGATTTAAGTATAACCATGTCCATTTGTGTAATTAGGGTTTGGTACAAAGACGGGTGAACTCAAACACGATATTATGAGTTTGGAGGTGCGGAGTGCACACTGTGATAAGTATTTATGAAGTTTACGGATATAAATGATCAAGTAGAGTTCGAAAACCACTTAAAGGACGCAAAATTCGCTTTTATGAAAACAGAGGGACAGCGCGTCGTCACCACCACAGCGCCACCACAGTCAACTCAAGGCAAAAAGTTGATCAGATGTTTCTCTCTGTTTTGCTCTCACAGCGCTCACTGTGATTCATTTCGCGAATTGTTGTGTCTTTTCATTGATTTTTAATCGTTTTTCCATATAACACCTTTCCAAAAAGGTGTCTATAGGTAAGAACGTTATTAACTAATATTTCAGATCATTTTTGAGAGAAATGAATGAGATCATTCAAGTTCTTCTTCATCTTTGAGAGTTAAACAAACTTCAACAAAACTCCTTAAGTATTCTTCTTTGGTGCCAAAAAGTGAAGGAAAACGTATTTTATCTCACAAAAGATTTCATACTCCGACGATCTTACGAGGTCAAATAACTTTTATAGAAAGTCATTTATCACGATTCTACGTTATATCAAGATATCGCTTTTCCTCGCTTTGTTTTTTGACATTGTTGTTCTCTTGACAAGCCATAAATTTACAAAATAATATTTATTACATCTTTTATATCATATTTTTAATTTATTATCAATTTAACAATATTTTATTACTTAACAACTAGTATTAATGATAAATAATGATATTTTAGACATTAACCTTTAAATTTATTATATTCAACTATTTTCTTAATCCGGAAGAAAATCTCTAGGACGATGAAGATAGCATTTAAGTTGACAATTACTGTAATATTTAAAGGTATAGAAAATGCTGAATGAAATTTAAAGCCCTCCTATTCAAATCCAAAGTGAATCTAACTTGTGACAAACATATTCCATAATACGTCTTCTTCTCTCGTAATTGTTGTTAGCATGGAACCGTCAAATACAATAAGACAAGAGAGAGTCCATAAATATATGCATAAGGAAACATTATGATTTTATCGATATCATCAATGACTTATCAAAAGGATTTTTCATTAGTAATCTATTAGTAATGAAAAATATATATATATATATATATATATATATATATATATATATATATATATGACATAGCTGAAATTGGTTACCGTACACATAATACTTATCAAGCCTTATAAGGCCACCGGCAAAGGACTGGCATGAGCTGACCTCAATTTTGGACTTTTATATATATTATGATACTTCAGCAAGTCTCGTCTATGAATGGTGCAGGCCACTACCTTTACAATAATCAACTTGCATAACTCTGTTGATCCTCTATCGTACATGACGTAGATCGTCATTTGTCTCTTATAATTTATATGACAAAGACGCTTACGGTCTCTTATTTCCGACGCCATGCAAAGTCACCTCGGTGGTTATATCCAATACAATTCAAGTCGGCCCGATCTCGACGCTTATTACTCTCCATTAAATGGCATTCCGCACATTACGAGACATTAGAAAAGGATTGTAATCGCCCAAAGAATGGTTCCAAGATTTTCTCTCCATTATGGGCTTAACCACAAATGCTCCATGATGTTAGCCTTAATCATTGCAAGAACGCATTTGTGTGGACACCAAGGTCCAACTCAGGCCTATGTTAACAAAGACTTCAGCAGGTACACAGTAAATGTGTTTAACTGTGCATGTGACTTACGACATCACCGAATAAGCCTTCATTGCACATTACCAGGGAACTAAATCCTCATGACCGTATTTGACTTCTCCATCGCTTTAGATTTTTTTTCTCCGCTTGATGGTGATTAGAATGAGCATTGCCTACTCTTTTAGACAGAACATATGATGGTATAGATCCAACTGCTATCGCCAAGACAGGGCCACATGTGTATTGCCTTTGTTCTGGGCGTAGAGTGATTGTTTCTGCTAGAAGTAATAGCACCGATCGAGATACTCGATCTTCACACCGCGGAAGCTTATGCGATTTACGATATGAGACATAACTAATTAATTCAACGAGAAGGTTAGTAGATTTACCCATACCGGAGAGAAATGATAAAATCGACCAAGGGAGAAGCTGTGATCTTCCGGATTGTATCTCCAAGCGACGACTGGTGGACGTCGATCCTCGCCGTTGAACCTCCTTGAATATGCACAAGAAAAACCCTAGTTTTTCTTCTCTAAATGACTAAGGCAAGAAACTATTTTTTCTTCCTTTTTATTTGAGTGTGGCGCCAATTAATTGTGTGTATTGTGCTAGTAGAAACTCTCTTTATATAGGAAAATAACTAGTCAAGAGAGTTATCCTTTTCACACCACAAAAATCTATTCTCATAATGAAAGATATTTTGCTACAAAATAAGAGATAATTCCTAAAAACTAGCCTCTTAATTTTTCATTAATTATCCAACAAATAGATAATTAATTAATTACACATATGAGATAATCTAGGAAAATTTCTTCTCCCAACTTATCCATAATGTGTGGCGCCATTTATGTCATTATTTTGATAGAAAATATCTTTTCTATTTTACATATTATTTACCAAATAATATTTGCATATTCATTAAATAGACCAACTATTTAATTTATTCTCGAGGTTCTATAAAACGAAACACTCGCGCAGTACAGAGCCAAAACGGGACCATGGAATCAGAGAGCTACAATAAATTGAATAAAATATTCATCGAATGTAATATTTCTACTCAACTCATTAATTCCGAATTACGCCACCATAAACCAAATCAACTCTATTGATTATGTATATAACTTATTCTCAAAAAGTCTAGTCGAGTCGATAAGTGTCCATTGATATAATCATTACATATAAACTAACCTCCATAGACTATCCGCATCAAGTAGGATTATTTCCGTAAACCTTCTTCACTACATCTTATCTTTATTTACCATTAACCCACTAATGAGCAATTAGTTCATAACCAATACGAACTCCCTGGATCGATCGCTTAGGATCAACAAATAAAGGTCTTTCTACTTTCCGCAGTAAAGGAATGGATTCCATATCCGTGAAACAAACACTTCTCACTCATTCCCGAATAGTGCCAACATGAAAGTGATTCGCATCTGCGCCTTAATGATCCTTAACGAACACATCAAACCCTA
Source organism: Gentiana macrophylla (assembly GCA_026214975.1). Taxonomy (NCBI): domain Eukaryota; kingdom Viridiplantae; phylum Streptophyta; class Magnoliopsida; order Gentianales; family Gentianaceae; genus Gentiana; species Gentiana macrophylla. Next base: position 74,166,835 of record CM047817.1, on the reverse strand, counting down.
TCCTCAAACAAGTAGAGTCTCAGAATCACTTCAGATTAAGGTTAATCCATATATGATCATCTTGTGATTTAATAAGATTTCTCAATCACGGAATTATATGAGAAACGCAGATTAAATCGGGTCCAAATTCTATATGACTTCATCATATATAAATGCCCCACTTAGACATCCAATGTCGACGGTCCGATAAGACATACCACACCATAAAGTGTTCTCATGCATTAATGGTGGTTTAATCAATAGAAATCATACTTTGATTAACTTCACCACGGACTAACATTTTAAGTGTATCACCATAAACTTAATCCTCACGTGTGACAACACACTATGTTATATGGCTACATAAGATACGACTTAGTGGTTTCAGCAAAGGTATTACTTACAAGCACGAAGCAAGTAATACGATGAGAATAAATCATTATTTATTAGCTCTAAAACAATTACATAAATTGTCTTTCAGCGCTACTTCCAACAATCTCCCACTTGCCCGTAATGACAAGCAACAATTGTCTTTGGGCACACTATATCTAATAATCTCCCACTTGCCTGTAAAGACAAGCAATGACTGTTTTTAGAGCACCATACCTTATTATTTCTATCCACAACATTCTCCCACTTGCTCTAAAGCAGATGAGACACATCTCCCAATTTCATACCCGCTAAGCGCTTATCGCTGACAACGGATGCCACGCGACTTGGTAAATCGACAAATAGATTGTCGGTTTCAAGGCGATCTTTAGACCAAACATCGCTTCTCTCGCATGGTCCGTCTCGACTGTGTGGTATTTACTTTCAATATGTCGTTGACCTCTTGTGATTACGAAGATCCTTTACATAAGCTACCTCTCCATTGTTTTCACAGCTAAGTTGATATCAACTTACCTGTAAGTGGAATTACTCTCAAATCAACAATGAACCTTTCAAGCTATACTGCCTCTCTAGCTGCACCAGAAGCTGCTAGGTATTCGACTTACATAATCGAATTGGCGGTGCAGGATTCCTCCAGACTATAGCTTCATCACTATAAGTAAACACTGAGTCTGAGATCGATTCACGATAATCCTTAATCCGACAAAATGTCAAAATCGTGTAGTCAACCACACTGTGTTCGCACCGAATACACAAGCATATGATTCCTCGCTTTCTAAAGATACTTGAGGATGCACTAAACTGCTTTTAATGCTCGAATCCAAGATTCAACTTTAATTGACTTCTAATAATCTGACTTTCTCTATCCAAAAGAGAATTTATACCATTTTTTCTATATCCGAAGATTTAGAGAATTATTCCGTGAGGGGTTGGGTAGGAAACCCCTCGCTGAATATTCCATACTAAAATGCATCATGATCTTAAACAAGAAATGGATGGGAAACTACCACAACTTGTTCTCATGAATTTAATTTAATCAAATTCTAAGAATATAGTCCACTTCTCTCGATTCATGTAAGTTTTGGCTCGCCGCTTTTGACTTCGATAACACACCCATGTTGTTTCCAAATCACATGCTGTTACATGTATAAACACTAACGCCTACTACTTTACCAATATTGATTCTCCTGGTCTACAAAAGACTCATCAATATTCAGTCAAGCCCATACATTTAAAACATGTGACCTTTAAAGACTCTAGAGGTTTACTTTAATCCATCAATGGATGTAAGCATAGGCAAATAATCTCGCCATTGATTTAAGCTAAAACCCTTCCGCTCCGAATGTATCTAAGCTCCATTGTACGGCAATAAAGTTTCGTGGCATCACCCTCGTTAATCTTTCTCGCTTCCATGTAGTCAAGCAAGGCCGAGTGGTGAGAAAGTTTCAGGCATCACCCTCGCTTAATCTGCCTACTTTCGTGGAGTTACCCCAAAACCACTTGGCTTTGCTTAGAAAGATAAACTATCTTATTCATTCAATTCTTTCCACATAGATCCAATTACTCCTATCGGGCCTCGAGACACTCGTGTGGTTCTACAAGAGTATGAACAGAGATGGAGTACCAAAACTCCATTTACTGGTTTAAGGCTTTAAACCAACCTCCTATTGTCAGAATCCAATACAGCCTCCAGAGAAGACCATAGGTTGTAATCACCCCCAGAGATCAGAAAGTCCGCTTCAATCACAGTTGAGTCAATAGATAAACCATACTCCCAACGATTCGGTGGATTGACATTCGATCCGTTCAAGAGTATTTATCAAAGGTAATCCCCAACAACCAATGTTGGAAGTGGTCCGATTAAATTAGATAGTAACTCCTTGAGTAAATCAGATTTCAAGGTCTAAGGTCATTATCTAAACATTCTTTGTAAAGGTTGTAACAAAGGTAACCGCCACTATCCAATCTTAAGAATATTATAACCAAATTTTTACTCATTGCATTAAGATATTTCATGAATAAATACCATCCGAACGTATACAAAATCTCCGGGGCCCTACCTTCAAGCACCAAGTGCTAAACGCCTATTTACGGAAGTGGAGTAAACGTAGTTCTCTATTTATCCATTAATTCATACAGCATCTTCTAGGTAGACTTCTCGGTATTACATACTAATGTAAACCATTATTTTGCTACTAATATCCTGAATTGAGTTAAGCAAAGGTATTGTATCATATCAATAACAACATAAGGCAATCCATGGTTTATCCTTTCAAAGGAAATCATTTCACTGGAGGTAGGCCGAGCATTAGTTCCAAAACTATGCTATAGCCAATATCCGAGCATGGAATACTGCTTCTCGTAATATCGTAGATTCCTCCAAATATTTAGATAAACTAATCGGCGCTTTGAGTAGCTATATCGACAAATTGTCCACTACTCAAAAGCTCTCACTAGCTCATATCTTCATAAGACCCTCGGAGGTCAATATGAACAAGCTATGATACTTCTTTCACTCTATTACCTTTTCATAATTGAAAGGTAACGTAGTCATTTTTCCTTTGAGATAGTGTTCTTAGATCAAGTTAGGAATCACCCTTAGCTAGTCTTCGATCTTATCTCTAGGATATATGCACTAATAAATAGATGTCAAGAATCGCTTATCTAAATATGGAAACCATTTGTCTTAAACAGCTTTATGATGTGTTACATATACATTTTCAAAGATTACTTAGTAGTTTGACTTTATCGCATAAAAGTCCAAGTCTCGTAATCGTATACAAATGTCACGCTCACTTTCCTTAAGGCAATTAATTTATCGATGTGAAAGTAAATACATTTGTTCCAACTAATCAAAACAAAAATTAAACTTCGTGATATACAATGATTAAAATCCAAATTGCTTCCTAATATCACTCCCACTATCTCAAATTAAATGACTCATCCGCTGTCTACTCTTCATCATGAATGCCCAGCTACCTAGTTCTTACAAAAGAACTTTAGCTTCCAAGTCAAATTACTCGGTTAAAAAGGTCTCTAAGGATTCATAGGTAGTGATCCGAAATCACTTTCCTTATCTGATGTATAACATTTATATGATAAAATTACTTATATTATATATACTTTATTAACTCTTTTATATAAAATATAAGAAATTATAACGATAATTTTATGAAATATTAATAGTTATGAATAAATCTAAATACTATAAAAATCCAAGAAAAGTAATAAAAGATATAATTTTGTACCGTTCAATAATCGAGTGTCACGTCGATTTATGGGTATTTGTGGTATTTTATTGCAGATTTATAAACCAAGACCCCGAGAATCGACATGTTGAAGTATAATCAGATCTCTAGAAGGATTTAGAGAGTGTCACGAGCTTAAATGGTCAATCGAATTGTTTAAGTGGTCAAGTGGCTAATCGATTCGATTATGGTAATCGACAAATAGCTTCGACAAACGAATGGCTCATCAAGACGACATTATCTGAAGAAGAGTCCTTCATGGAAGTTATAGATCTTTTCAAGTGCTTTCCAACGCTTCTTGAATTATGTCATTTGGAGATCCGAGCTCAAGTTATGATTTTATCAAGTTTCGCATCAAGTTATGGAATAAAAACTACTCGATCAACTCCGATTTACCTCGGATCGAACCGAGGAAACATAATGATTATCCAAAGATGTGGTCCTGTAGAGAATAATCCCGATAAGATTTTTTTATTCCCGGATCGATCCGCATCACCCGGATCGATCCGCTTGAAAAATCCCGCTATATAAATATAGCAGTTTGCGCATACAAAAGGGGTACCAATATATCTTAAAACCTCTCTTAATTAGTAGTAGTATGTATATAGGCCTTATGCCATAAATAAAGTAGTAATTAGTATTGTTGTAATGCTCGAGGAATTATCGAAGATCAATGTTGTCAAGTCGCTGTAATACGATCTCCGATTCAAATAGCTTGTAATCGGGTAAAATTTCTTAAGTATCTATGTTTGTTATGTTTGTTTTTGTTTTTATCTTTTATAATGTTATTAGGTTAAATCTAATAACTAGCCAAAGTTATGTAATCATTTTATTTCGATGTTTTCGATAAAGGAATGTCGCTCTAATTAAAATTGACTAAAATTGAGTTAATTGAATCTTTTTCTATTCTCAGAACGTATTGATAATATTCGGATTGACGTAATTAACCAAGATGAATCGCAACATATAACCTAACGATGAACTCAACTGCAGAAGTTAGGATATGAGATAAAGGATAGAAAACCGAGGGTAAAATTGGCCGTATGTAAAGCGTGATAACGGAATCCTATTTCCTACCCGGGGCGATTTGTTCTGGGAAAGATGAATCTTATTAAAATTGTGCTTTAGATCATAATAATGTTAAAATCAACAGCTTAATTAAAACTAACCCGAAAGTTGAATCGATCCGCCGACAACCGAGCCTTTTGAATAACATCGGCCGCCTGGACAAACGGAATAACCTCTTTATCCGGGTAGATTTGTACTGCACTGCTCGCACTAATCGAGATTAGTATGGGACGCTTGTGGAGATTGAACGATGACAATGACATATGACAATTTCATACGCCGCAGGAGGAGGAATTGTTAACCTCGTGGAGTGCACCGCTTCATTTACTCAATTGACCTAATAATAAAGGAAAGATCGAGCACATTCCGCTTAATCAAAAGATCGTGATAAATCAATTATATAAACTTTGGCTAGTTCTCTAATAATATATTGGTATCTATATATTTATATTTATATATATATTTTGCAATCTATGTACATCTATATATATTTATATATCTATATATATTATATTAGAATAACTTTTAAATTACGATTTATTTTATGTTAAGTAGAATAGTAGTAATCTGTGTTATAAAATTGCATTTTGATCGAAAGTTAATAATAAAATTTTTTGGTGTTTAACCACACTTAAAAGAATTACCACGCTTTCCCCGAGGATTCGACACTGACTCACCATACTAGCACTACAATTTGACCCGCATAATCGCCGTTAAGGATTATAATAGCGCTAGAAAAGGTCCCGTCATTTTTCCGCGCCGCTGTCGGGATCACACGCCGCTAATTTCTTTCTTTGTGTCTATGGTTACTACCGTATTAGTTCAAAATTTCTAGAATAAGTCAACACTTTTTCTTATCTCATTTCTATTTTAATTTTTGTTGGTATCTACTTTCTTTTAGTTACCAATTTTCTTTTACCAAAAGTCGAGTATTTTCTATTTTCGTTAGTTGATGACCGTATGGTAAGGCCCCGCCACTCCTTATAAGCCCGACATAAACACTTACGAAAGGCGCTAAGAGTAGAGAGTAGACGTGGTCATACTAGTCGTGGAAATCTCGACTAATCATCTTCAAAGAAAATACGAGAATGGTCAAACAAGTGATTAAACAAATGAACAGAGGCTAGATCATGCCTGTGGCATGGACAAAACCCCGTTAACCCTAATAATAATAATAATAGAAATAATCAAGATCGGAACCGTAATAATCGTAATAACCCACCAAACCCAAGACCCATCTCGTGATCAAACCATGTTAAGGAACCGCACTAATAATCTCATACTTTTACCTAATGAAGGAGCAAACAATTTCAAATTAAATCTCATCTTTTGGTTTAATTGACGCAAGAGCCCAATTCCTAGAGAGGATGATGAAGATCCACATCATCATCTCTATCTTTTGAAGAATTGTGCAATACAAACCAAAAGTCAAGGTGCTCATAAGGAATTAACGAGGATGACTATGTTTCCTTTTTTCTTTAAAAGGACGAGCCCAAGATTGGTTTATGTCTCTTCCACATCATTCACTTACAAGTTGGGAGGAGATTCAAACTGAATTTCAAACAATATTTCACTCCTCGACTAAATTTGGAATTAAAAGTCGAGGTTGCTAACTTTAGACAAGGATCCAAGAAACGCTGGGAATGCCCGGGAAAGATTTAAAATTGTTAAGAGCCTATCCCGATCATGGTTATTCCTTAGATATGCAAATTCAGCTTTTCTCGTCAGAATTACTTAAAAGATTCACGTGCAGATGTAGATCATGCATGTGGTGGTTCTTTAATGACGAGTGAAGCTCAAATAGTTTACGATGCTATAGAAAAGATTTCCAAAAATAATGAATGTGGGAAACCGGTTCTAGCACCAGAAAGTAGCTTTTGCAAGAGAATGTACATCTAATACGGAAGTTCTAGCACATTTAGAAAATTTGAGTAGGAAATTTGATGGCCTACAATCTAACAAAACCAAAGTTCGTAAAATAGTACATCAACCGAATACTGAATCAGATAATATGTCAATAGGATCAAGAACCAACAGATATTCAAAAAGGAGGTGAGTTTTTTTCAAGAAAGATAGAATTTGAACAATGCATACTCAAACTCGTTTAATGTTATTCAAGAGATCACCCTACTTTTCGATGGTCCAAAACCCTAGTAAGCAAGGACAACCGCCATATCCAGCCTCCTTATAGAATATAAATAATAATCAAGTTTATCAAGAAAACACATCTAATCGAATTTACAATCATTACATAGATCCTATCCTCAAAGATACCACCCAAAGTATACAAGTAACTCAAAGTTCAACTCAACTCGCTGGTAAGGAGTTGAAAATGGGAAAACTAATGGAAAATATGATGGGTGTAGTATCTACTCAAGCTAAGAATATGGAAACAATGATGACTTCTATCGGTATAGTCACTAAAGATATGAGTACAATAAAACATCTATGAGTGGACATGATACCTGTAATGAGAACGATATAAGCCTCATTAAGGAATATGGAAGATCATTTGAGTAGGAAGGTGAACGTAAAAACAAGAGACCTCCTGAGGATTACCAAGTAACACCGAAAGAAACCCAAGAGAGGTAAATGTTGTAGTTATTAAAAGTAGAAAACTCGTGGTAGTAATGGAGTAGAAAACATTGGAAATAATGAAGTAGAAAATGATGTAGATGGAAAAGAGGAACTTGAATTCACTGATGAGGAAGAAGAAATTATAGAAAATTTCTTGAAAAGGAATAGAAGTTTGGAACTCAAGGTGAAGGTGAAAATGGGTAAAAATCCCTAGATTTTGAAAGATCCTATGGATAAAGATTTAAGGAATTTATTCAAGGAACATGTTAGAATGGAAGATAATGAAAACAAGGATGGAAAACAGAAGAATCGAAAGAATCAAGTAGAGAGTGATTCAGTGGAAGGTTTTAAAAGAAAACTCAAGATTATGGTACTTGGCCATCAAGTAATACTCAAAAGTTTAAGGAGAAAGGAAAAGAGAAAATGACTTTGGGATCAAAGGTGATAGATTTAGAATCTTTACCTTACCCACCTAAAGATCAAATTAAAAAGATTAAACTGATAAGAAGTATGCTCGCTTCTTGATACTTTTCGTCATATTCATGTTAATATCCTCGTTATCGAAGCTCTAATAAGTATGCTCGCTATGGAAAGTTTCAAAGATATTCTCACAAACAAGAAAAATTAGAGGAATATGAGAATATATGCCTAAATGAAGAATGTTCTCATAGCTTTTGCAAAGATAAGTTACCACCTAAACTGAAAAGATCCTCGGAAGTTTTACCATTCCATGTGAAATTGGAGGATTTCTGCTTAAAAAGGTCTTATGTGATCTCGAGCTAGTATAAATCTCATGTCTTATGAGGGATTATAAGAAGCTAGGCATAGGAAATCTTACTTAAGATCGAAATGACTCGGCAGATGGCGTATAGATCGATTAAATACCCTAAAGGAATTATTGAGGACGATTGGTTAAAGTAGACAAGTTCTATTTTCCAAGAGACTTTGTAGTTATGGAAATGGAAGAAGGATATTCAGCCGCCACTTATCTTAGGTCCACCATTTCTAGCTACAGAAGAACTTTAATAGATGTCCGTATGGAGAGTTAATTTCGAGAGTCAATGAAGATGAAGTTACTTTCAATATTTTCAAAGCTATGAACCATCCATACAGCATCACCGTAATCATGTTCTTTATGTAAGATATTCATTCTGTCTATGATAATCGGGCTACCAACTTTTGAAGACAAAGTTAGAAGAATGTTTAACTCTATCTATCTATAAGGAGGATGAGAAAGACACCTAAATGAAAGAAATAATTCTTTCTAGATAAAGGAAGTTTTACTTTCACACCATCATGGCATAAGTATTTGGAATTAGAACTAGAAGGACCTGGGCCTAAACCATCACTAAGATCCACCTAAGAACTGGAATTGAAACCGCTACCTTTAAATCAAGTATGCTTTTCTTGAAACTAATAATCTATTACCGGTTATTATTTCATCTTCTTTAATCGAGCAACAGAAAATCAATTACTTAGAATGTTGAAAAGCATAAGAAAGCTTTTGGATGGACAATGTTTATATTCGAGGTATTAGCCCCGAGATTTATGCTCATAAGATAATTTCACAAGATGCTAAACCTTGTATTCAACCGCAACGCCGCCAACCCAAATTTGCAAGCTAATTGTTAAGAAAGAGGTCATTAAGCTATTAGAAATGGGGATAATTTTTCCCATATCGATAGTGAATGGGTAAGTCCAACTCAAGTGGTACCAAAGAAAGGAGGTTTCACAAAGGAAAGAGAATGAAAGGAATGAATGGATTCCGACAAGAGAGATTACAAAGTTATCGAATGTGCATTGATTTTAGAAAACTAAATGATCATACTAAGAAAGATCATCATCCAATTCCATTCATAGTTCGGGATGTTGGAACGCTTAAGTGGACATAAGTACTAATGCTTAGATGGTTATTCAGATATTTACAGATTTTCATTGCAGCAGTGAGATAGAGAAAAACTACTTTCACTTGTCCTTATGGAACTTTTGCTTATAAAAGAATGCCGCTTGGTTTATGTAATGCACCACCCACTTTTCAAAGGTGTATGATGGCTATATTTGCCGATATGGTTGAGAAAGTTTTAGAAATTTTTATGGATGACTTTAGTGTTTACGGAGATTCATTTGATATTTGTTTGTTACACTTAGAACTCAGTGTTACAACGCTGCGGAAGATACCAATCTAGTACTAAATCGGGAAAATGTCACTTAATGGTATCGTAATGAATTGTTTTAGACATAGAATCTCTCAAGAAGGTATTGAAGTTGATAGAGCTAAAGTCGAGATAATTGAAAAGTTACCTCCACCAGCTTAATTTAAGAACCCTAAGAGGATTTCTCGGACATGCAGTGTTTTTATGTAAGATTCATTGCATTTTTCAAAAATAGCAAAGCCTCTAAGTCATTTACTTGAAAAGGAAGTACCTTTAACTTTGATGTAAAATGTATGGAAGCCTTTCGCACTTAAAAGCGAGGTTGACTCATCGCACCAAGCAAGCAGTAGCACCGCATTGAATTTGCCGCTTGAGATTATGTGTGATGCAAGTGATTTAGCCATGGAGTCGCTTTTAGGTCAAAGGTATAACAAAATTCTCAAAGCTATCTACTATGCATCTCACACATTGAACGCACCAACTTAATTACGCAACCACGTAAAAAGAACTATTGGCTGTAATTTTTGCCTTGTATAAGTTTCGATCGATATTGTTGGGTCTAAGGTAATAATTTATACTGCACTATTCAATTTCAAGTATTTACTAAGTAAGAAAGATGGTAAACCTCGCCTTCTTAGATGGATTCTCTTACTTCAAGAATTTGATATTGAAATTAAAGATAAAAAGAAAGTGAGAATGTAGTAGCATCATCTAAGTAGAATGGAAAATGGTGAAGAAATAGGAAATGAAATCAAAGATTCATTTCGATGAACAATCGCTTAGAATAGATACTCCTTCAACCATGCAGCTTATTAAAAATGTAATTCCTTCTAAGGAAACGTCACCTTGGTTTGGAGATATCATAAATTACTTCACCGTGATTATATTCCGCCTCATTGACTTGGCAAGCAGTAAAAAGAAGTTCTTTTATGACTTAAAATTTTATTATCGAGGAACTGCACCTTTTCCGTAAATGTTCGGATGGGATAATCGTAAAATGTGTGCCTGATAATGAAATTTTAAGTGTTTTGTCATTTTGTCATGATCGTGGAAGGTGAGGTCATCATGGAGGTTGGAAAACCGCTTTTAAAGTTTTACAATGTGGTTTTTATTGGCCTACACTATATAAAGATGCTTATAAGTATGTTAAATCTTGTGAATCTTGTCAAAATGGGGAAATGTATCTAAAAACATGAAATGCCTATGCAACCTATTTTAGAATGTGAATTATTTGATGTTTGGGGTATAGATTTCATGGACCTTTCCCCTATATCTTTTGGAAAATGATTTATTCTTGTAATGGTAGATTATGTCTCTAAATGGGTAGAAGTCAAGCTCTTCCCACTAATGATACCTAGGTTGTCGACGATTCCTTAAAAAGAATATATTCACCAGATATGGCATTCCGAGGGCTATAATTAGTGATGAGGTCACACTTTGTAATAGACCATTTACTAAGATAGTTGAAAATATGGTGTAACACATAAGTTAGAACGCCTATCATCCGCAAACTAAAGTGGATGTGTAGAGATATCTAATAGAGAAATCAAAAGAATCGTGGAGAAAACAAAGGACTCAAATCAGAAAAATCAAGCGCTTAAATTAGACGATGCATTACGGGCATATAGAATGCCTTTTAAAACACCAATTGGTTGTTCTCCTATAAGCTAGTCTTTGCAAATCTTGTCATCTCCTGGCTGAGTTAGAACACCGAGCCTTCGGCTAATAGATTTTCAATTTCGATCCTAAGGTCAGCCGGTGATCATAGATTGCTTCAGCTAATGTAACCAGAAGAATTTCGCCTCGATTCTTATGAAAATGCTCAAATCTACAAGAACGCGACAAATCTTTCACTATAAGAGAATCTATAGTCGTGAGTTCCATGTAGTGATCGAGTGCTCTTGTACAATTCACGCTAAAGTTATTTCCTGTGTAAGCTTAAGTCAAGATGGACAGTCCATTTAAAGTAACGAGGGTTTACAAATCCTGAGTCGTTGAACTAATCTGATGGAAATACGACTTTATAGCCAATGGCCACAGAGTGAAGTTATTTGTGGAAGGAGAAAGAATCACATCAAGCGGAGAAGTAATGCTACTAATCGATCCTCCGACAAAGTAAAAAGCAGAGAAATCAAGAAACTAAAAAAGTAGAAACCGAATTCAATTAATATCGTGTGCTATCTATCTTTACTCTACTTTTCTCGTGTTTTTATTTATGTTTAAACTAGTCTCGCTTTTACCGGATAGACGAAAAGAACCGGATGTCTTTTTTAGATAGAATAGAGTTTTTATTTTGCTTTTGAAATTAGGCCTGATAAAGATGTCGCTTAAAATAAGCTTCGCTTTTGAGAAAACACGCAATTGTTGAGAGAGATTAGATTGAAAGAAGTATGTAACGGAAAATCGAGAAGTTCAATAAAGAGAAGGGCAAAGTTTCACGAGATGCGTAACTGTGGGAAAAAGTGAGCATGTTGGGAATGTGGAGAAAACACAACCAAATCTCGTGATGAGTGTTTGAATGTTGTTGCTATGGAACGATTAGGTGGTTATCCAAAATCTCGATGGAGATCAAAGAGAAAATTCAACGCCTCATTTCTTAAGGTTAGGTTGATAGAACGTTATGTTAGAACCCTGGAAGATTTAGAAATAATGGAATTAGGACCCTTATGAGTTTTGTAATATTTATAAAAAAATTTATATAACTTTTGAAAATTTTATATAAAGGATCTTTATGAAATTATTAAAAGTTTTATAAATTTTTTATAAAAGGTTTTAATTTTAGCAGGTTTTAAAAATATTATTAAGTTTTAAAGGAAAAAAAAATATATATATATATATATATATTTGGTCGTATCGATCCGACCTAACCCCGGATCGATCCGAGACCTAAAACCTAAAAAGTGGACGGGTCCCTCCTTCTTCTTCTTCTTTCATTTTTCTTCAAACAAAAGCCGCCTCCCTCTCTCCCCATTCGAATTTTTTTTTTTCTTCAAATCATCACACAACATTACTATTAAACTACCCCAATTCTTAAACTCTTCTCATTTTCCTCTCCTCTCTTCAAATTTTCATTTAAATTGAAGAATTTTCAAGGGAAAGCTTCAACTTTCATTCCGGCGACTTTTCATCTTTTCCGGCCAACTTTTCAACCTTTTAAGCATTATAAGGTAACATTGTAGTCATTTATTTTGTTAATTTCGTTTTTTATGCAATTTTTTATTTAATTTCAACTATTTTGTTACTCATTTGTGTTGTTTTGTTTGTTTTGTGTTGTTTTGTTATTGTGTCACTATCGTAGAATGGCCGAATCATCAAAAGCCAGTAAAAAACGTAAGCCGCATATCCCTACCCAAATCCCGGTCATAGAGACTAGGCCTTTAACAGAAGAAGAACAGTAAGAACTAGCATTCTTATTGAGACTAGAACTCATAGGGAAGAAAATAGATTGGCTGTTAGTTTTGAGAGAACCGCGTCTAGAGCAGCTAGAAATGCCTTAAAGAATAAATTTGGACAGTGTTTAGTTGCAGTAGAGAGGGGTTTAGATTTTAAGGATTTGGGAAGGAGGTGAAAGAGATTTTCAAAGGCGATAAAGTGGGTTGAGTTAGCTGGGCTTTAAGTAAGGTGTGAAATTAACACAACCTTAGTAGTCGATTTTATTCACGGGTAGCAACTCATGATGAAACAGTAGAATGGTGAGTTAACTTCTATCACCCTAAGAACCAGATAAATGCCGCTTAATCCCCTGTGTTATAAATGCTATTTATGGTATTCCCGATATACCGTAAAATGAGGATTATTATACGGTATGGAATTTAGATGAGCTCACAGATTTTTGACCATATAGTCTCGACAAAGACAAAGACGAAGTTAGATCCCACGCCTATATGGCATGAAAATAGGTTTTCCTATGGAAAATGTATAGGGATATGAGAGCTATTAAACGCTTTATCGCTCAACTCTTTACCCTTCTCGTCATTTTACATCTTTTGGTATGAGGATCTATGCATTGCTTGGGCGATGGTCAATGATATACCCGTGGATGTAGTGTGGTTATGTATATGGGCGGCCAAGGAATTTGTCTCAATCGCTAAACCAGCAAATACATGCCTTTTCCTTATTTTATTTCTTCCTTGTGTCGCCAGACAGTGTTCCTGAGCTTCCAAATGATAATCTAATTATGGCCGATTTAAACACTTATAGTCCTAGTTTACCACTTAGGCCGGGCAGAAGGATAGATTTTATGAACCATAACCACCAAGGACTCTCATTTACTCCACATGTTTCTCAATCTACTACTGCTCCTCCATCATCTAGTCAAACTCCAACTCAACTTCCAAACACCATCACATACGACATGTTTCAATCCTTGGCCTATGATGTTCATCGTGCCAATGCCAATATGGTCGCTTTTATGAAAGGAATAGGTTGTGGTCTCAAGATTTACGCCAAGGCATGCGAGGTATATATCGATGAATTTATCGCAGTAACCCTACCTATGCCGAGATGGATATTCCGTGATTGCCAATCCGCACTCATATACCTTGCCCGACTTTATTCCACCAATGCCACCTGCTAATGGTCAATTTGTAGTGTTTTATAAGGATATATTTTATATCAATATTCCCCATATATGGATGTTTTTCGTGAGAATTCGAGCTTATAATCGATTAATTGAGCAAATGACGCTTTGAATAGTTAAAATGCAAAATCGAGTAAATATCGTGGTTTTATTATCTATTTTGTATGGTTTTACGCTTTTGCTCGGTTTTGTCATCTTTTTGTGTACAAATGTGGAAATGGAAGAGGTCTAAATGATGTTTGATTGAAGATTAAAGTGGAAAGAAAGAGATACAAGAGGATGAAGATGAAATAAAGCTTGGGAAAATCCCTAAAACGACTCAGAATACGACGGGCTAATCAAAAAGGCGTCAAGAAGAGTCCTTAATGAAAGTTGTAGAGTTTTCCGAGAGCTTTTTTATGACATTCGATCATAATTTTTGAGGTCTACAACTCAAGATATGAATTTTTAAGTTTGAGTCCGTGAGTCAACTAATGCTCAAATTCTAAACTAGCGCTCACAAAGCAAAGAATTTGATACAGTAGTCTTCACTTGAGCATGTTCACTCTCCGTCCATGGAGCAAGGACGAAAGGCCCATGGTGAAAACGGGCGTCCGACACCGACATACAAACAGAACCGACTTACAATTCATTCAAATTACTAATTGAAATTCCTAATTAAAAGAATTATTCAGCCGACATGCATAATACAACAAAGCAGCCGCTTTAGCTTATTCTATAAATAGCAGAGCAGCCTTTTACCCTAAAATTATCCCATAATTCATATCAAATATTCAGCCGCAATTTGCACCACAAAGCAAAGCAAATTTTTCTGTTTTTTCAGTCGGGTCACCCGAGCCTTGTGCTCGGGTGATCCGGGGTTAGATTAGATGTAGTTTTCTTCCGCTTTCGATTCATGGATTCAATCATGTACCAAACTACGTGAGTTTATTTATTTAATTTATTCAGTCCTTATTCGCTTTTTTGTGATCTTTTAATTCATGTTGTATCGTTTCATGATTATGATGCTATTATGTGAATTAGATCGAGAGATCGCTTTGCTATTGATGTTTACAACATACGGAAGTTATGTAGACTAGATCACCATAGAAAGATAGGATTTTTAATCATTAATGATGACAAGTTAATTGGTTAATTATCTAGGTTGTTAGGTTCTAAAATACGTAAAGTTAACTCGAATCTACACCTTCGCTTTTGTATGGAATATTGATCTCAACATTCGGAAGAGGAGAGATCGATAATTGAATTCACTAAGGAATTAGGGATTCATAGCTTGAGAAATAGATTCACTAAGGAATTAGTGGATTTGTATCTCGTGTAAAGGTGAAACCACAATTTGAATTGAAATCATGAGATGAAATAGATTGAAATCACTTGGTTTGTGCAATCGCTTGATCCCATGTATCTTTAGTTTAGTTTAGGTTGTGTTATTTTATTTCAGAGGTTAGATTTATTTTAATTGCTCTTTCGCTTATTTTATTTGTTCTTTCGCTTATTCGCTTTTCCTAAGTAACAATTGAAAGGAATTAGTGAAATTAGATTCAACATCCCAATTCCTCGTGGATCGACTCCTTACTCACTTCGCCTACTATCAATTACCCGGTATTCGGCCGTTAGAGTTAGTTTTGCATGGTAGTTAGTGGTTTATAAATTTTCTTTGTTTAATGATGCAAAATCCTCCAACAAAAGTGGCACCGCTGCCGGGAATAGTGTCATGTTGAACTGATCTTGTTATTTCTCGATTTTGTTACGCTTATTTTTCGCTTTAATAAAGTAGCGCTACCAAATCGAGAGTTTTTATTTTGCCGTGTTTCATGACCATAAGGTTAAGAATGTGCAAAAAATTTTACTCGATTTGTTTAAACGTGAAGTATGTGTTTATGTGTTTTCTCGATCTAACCTCTTTGTGCTTTAATTGAAAGTGGTCGCTGTGATCTATGTTAATATGTGTTTTAAGTTTTTAGGTTTGTCTCGCGCTTTCCGCTTCTTCATTGTATTTTGTAATGGACGAAGCGCTCAAGATGGTGAACGCCCGCCCAGCTTTTTAGCCGCAGTAAACGAGCGCTTGAGTATTGACGCCGTCTGCTCAAATATTTTCGACTGCTCGTTTAAGCGACCGCATTTAGCGCCTATGCTTTCAACGTCCGTCCGTTGGTTTTCAAGTCAAACGAGCATTTGTTTTGGTTAACGCCGCCCAAAGTCAGATTTTGAGGTGAACGCCTGTCACAGCCAACGCCGCTCAATAGTTCAGGTTTTTCTTGATCTCATTCCTAATGCTTTTATTTAGTATGGATTGCTTACATTCGAGCATCTGTGGGTCTATTTATTTTTTACATGATGTCCCCGAATATGAATGTTATACCTTTCCATCTATGAATTCATGCTAAGTAAATGATCTTATTCCTTATACATGATTCATCTATGCAAGTTATAGTTATCGCCGGTTCTCGATGCTATAACCGGTCTTCGTGTTAATTAGTAGCTAATGTCGGTTTCGTGATGCTACATACATACCGTGATGAATCTTGTGAGCTTTGAGACTTATGTGTTTCCTTGTTATTTTTATAACTCATTTGGGTAGTAATCGCCGGTTTTCCGCTGCTACGATGGAAACCTTATGAGTTATATCCGCTTAGTATAGCTAATCGTTGGTTTTCCATAATGCTATCACCTTTGATTTAGTCTTAAAGTCGCAGATACATCGCATGTAATGAACAAGATCGCTGCTTATCGAACTCCTCGTCATTATCCGGCAGACGCTTATTATATACATGTCATGCGTGCAAATGAGGGCTAGTTTTCTTTTCTTTTATTTTCTTTTATTTTTGCATATCATTCAGATGCATATCATTTAGTTGCATGTCATCTAGTTGCATTGTTTTTCTATTTTTCTTTATTTTTCTTGAGTGTAGTTAATCGTCGGTTTCGTAATACTACCTCGCTTTTATTTTAGTTTTCGCCAGGCCGTAGTCACCGTAGAGTTGTCGTGGGTCAACTTGCTCACTTGAGCCTCGCTGTAATTTATTTTTTTATTTATTTTATTTTTAGGATTGCATATCATGTAGATTTCATTGTAGTATATTTTCATATAGTTGCGCTCTAGCCTACTTACTTTGTAGTATTTCATGTATAGTATTCAATCTTAGTTGAGCTTAAGTTGAAAATCTATATGATCCTTTTCTTCATGTTCTTTATATATGTAATCTTTTTCTTTTCCCCAAGACTTTTTTGCACTAATCAAGTCTGGCAGGATACTTTCTATAGCTATTGTGCACTTTAAAGATGTATTCATTGTCCCGTGATGCTCACGCCTCATCGAGCTATGCAAGCAATCCCGGTTCTTGTTGGTTCCTCCGCACTGCCAAAGATCCAATCGCCTAAGTTCTCTAATTTATTATTTCAGATAACTTGAGGACAAGTTGCAATCTAAGTGTGGGGAAGTGGATAGATGATTTATGTGTCTACTGCTTGCTCATATTTTTAGTATTTCTATGAAAAGTGCTTAATTTTCAAAAATTTTGTTATATCCTTAGTAGACAAAGGCATATATTTGCTTAAGTTTATATCATTTTTGCTATATTCTCAGATATTTAGTAATTTTAGTTGTTTCACTTACACTCTTTTTCACATGCCATAGTAAATGATGAGCTAAATGTTGAAAGCCTACCCCATTTTAGTTGGAGATTTTTTATGATTATAGCATGTTTTTTTGCTTATGTACAATTCTTGAAAAGTTTAGTAGTTTGTATTCTAGGATTAAAGTATGACATACCGTGAATATCTGTAAGTTTGAATGTGATAAGTGAAACGTGATTAAGTCTTTGCAATAGTAATAAATTGTTTACTTGAGGTGTTATGCTCATGGTCTCAGGCTACTAGAAAATAATCTTTTCACCGCCAAATGTAAATCTCTAAGTAAACATAATTGTAATTGTGTGTGTCGGAAGTCGGGTTTATGATTTGGGTGAGGTAGGTGTACCACGATGTCCTATTCCACTATGATGACCAAAGCTCACGACAAATACCGCTTTATAGTCGCTTTATGATTGAGTAAGGTAGGGATTATCTTGAAATGTCCTATTCTCGCATGAGGCAAAAGCTTATTCTCGATGTGTGTTAGAAAAGTGTGAAAAAGTGAAAATATTGAAATATATTATTATGAATAAGTAAGGACTTAGTTATCGTTAATCTTATACCCAAAGATAAATCAAGGATATGTTGTAGGATTATCCTCTCGAGTCCGCTGTAAATGTTTTTATATTCTCTACTATTTCTTTTTAGGATATGTATGTTTTGTAAAGTGCTCGTTATAATTTTTGAATATTTCTAACTTAGACGGGAAACCGGCTAGTTTTGGTTTGAATAACTTTCAAATTGTGGAACTTAGTGGAAGTTTATTATGGCTATGCACACACTACACGGGTGAACTTCTAAGTTATTGAATATACTTCATATTTGTATGGATGTTTATTTGTCTCGAGCTTGATTTTGTTTTGTTTTGCTCGACTAACAAAAGATAAGTGTGGGGAGTTGTTAATGGTCAATTTGTAGTGTTTTATAAGGATATATTTTATATCAATATTCCCATATATGGATGTTTTTCATAGAATTCGAGCTTATAATCGATTAATTGAGCAAATGACGCTTTGAATAGTTAAAATGCAAAATCGAGTAAATATCGTGGTTTTATTATCTATTTTGTATGGTTTTACGCTTTGCTCGGTTTTGTCATCTTTAGGTGCACAAATGTGGAAATGGAAGAGGTCTAAATGATGTTTGATTGAAGATTAAAGTGGAAAGAAAGAGATACAAGAGGATGAAGATGAAATAAAGCTTGGGAAAATCCTTAAAACGACTGTAATACGACGGGCTAATCAAAAAGGCATTTTCTCAAGAAGAGTCCTTAATGAAAGTTGTAGAGTTTTCCGAGAGCTTTTTATGACATTCGATCATAATTTTTGGAGGTCTACAACTCAAGATATGAATTTTAAGTTTGAGTCCAGAGTCGAACTAGCTGCTCAAATTTAAACTAGCTGCTCACAAAGCAGAATTTGATACAGAGTCTTCAAACTTTGAGCATGAACCAAGCTGCTCACTCTCCGTCCATGGAGCAAGGACGAAAGCGCCCATGGTGAAAAACGGGCGTCCGACACCGACATGCAAAGAAACCGACTTACAATTCATTCAACCGACTAATTGAAATTCCTAATTAAAAAGAATTATTCAGCCGACATGCATAATACAACAAAGCAAATTACTTTAGCTTATTCTATAAATAGCAGAGCAAATTTTTTACCCTAAAATTATCCCATAGTTCATATCAAATATTCAATTTAATTTGCACCACAAAGCAAAGCATTTTTTCTCGGGTTTTTCATAATGGGTCACCCGAGCCTTGTGCTCGGGTGATCCGGGGTTAGATTAGATGTAGTTTTTTCCGCTTTTGATTCATGGATTCAATCATGTACCAAACTACGTGAGTTTATTTATTTAATTTATTCAAACCCTTATTCGCTTTTTTGTGATCTTTAATTCATGTTGTATCGTTTCTATGATTATGATGCTATTATGTGAATTAGATCGAGAGATCGCTTATATTGATGTTTACAACATACGGAAGTTATGAGACTAGATCACCATAAAAGATAGGATTTTTAATCATTAATGATGACAAGTTAATTGGTTAATTATCTAGGTTGTTAGGTTCTAAAATACGTAGAGTTAACCGAATCTACACCTTCGCTTTTGTATGGAATATTGATCTCAACATTCGGAAGAGGAGAGATCGATAATTGAATTCACTAAGGAATTAGTGGATTCATAGCTTGAGAAATAGATTCACTAAGGAATTAGTGGATTTGTATCTCGTGTAAAGGTGAAACCACAATTTGAATTGAAATCATGAGATGAAATAGATTGAAATCACTTGGTTTGTGCAATCGCTTGATCCCATGTATCTTTAGTTTAGTTTAGGTTGTGTTATTTTATTTCAGAGGTTAGATTTATTTTAATTGCTCTTTCGCTTATTTTATTTGTTCTTTCGCTTATTCGCTTTTCCTAAGTAACAATTGAAAGGAATTAGTGAAATTAGATTCAACATCCCACCCCTCGTGGATCGACCCCTTACTCACTTCGCTTCTACTATCAATTACCCGGTATTCGGCCGTTAGTTTAAATTGGTTCGCAGCCCGCATCCTTCCCGGCTTTAGATCATCTCTTCGGCCCAGCTTTTACGCTTTAGTTAAGTTTAATTTTCAGTATTTCGCTTAGTTTTATCCGCTATTTAGCTTAGTAATCGTGACATAGGTTAGTTAGATAAAACTAGAGATCACAATCGCTTAGTTCCTCGTAAGATCGACCCGCATTAACCGCTATTACTACGATCCTTATACTTGAGGTTAACCGGATTATTACTTGTTTATTTTGTGTTGATAAAATCCGTGAATAAGTTTTTGGCGCCGCTGTCGGGAACCGGACGGTTGCCTAGTTTTTGTTTTTGTTTGTCTTTTTTCGCTTTTCGCTTTTAGATTTGTTTTTGTTTCGCTTTTTTTTAGGTTTGTTTTTAGTTTAACCTTTGTGTAGTTAGGTTTTTGGTTTAGATTTTTAGGGTTTGAAGTTTTTAAAGTTTTTGTGATTAGTTTCTTCCTCCTTTCCTCGCCTCGCTTTCTTTCTCTTATCCTCTCTCGCTTCGCAATCGCTTCGCTCGCTTCAAATTTTTGTATCCGACGAAGGCCCATACTTACGAACGCCCGCTCACCGTGGAAAATTTCAACTCAGACGCTTTTTGACCCTTGAACGAACGCCCATATTTTTGACGCCTGCTCACCCTAACTTCAGTGCATTTCGCCCATTAATTGACGCCCGCCTGCTTTCTTGTTTCGCTGGCTTTTCTTGTTTCTACCGCCTGCTTTTATCTTTTCTCGCTCTTACATTGATTAGGGACATCTAAGGTTGAATCATCCGACTCCACACCTTTCACGATCAAATTTTAGGATAAAAGGGTCCGCTTTAGCACTTGATAGTATTTTGGCCATAACTCGCTCGAGTGTCGGATTGGCGCGCAGACCCCAATTCGAAAGCTCGCTCCGACGCCGACGACGTATGGATCAGGCGGAGGCCGTCCGACACTGCTTTGAGGTCAAAATCCACTGTTTTCCTTCCATTTTGGGGTTAAGATTTCAACACATGTTTTTCCTCTTTAGTGTTTTCTCGCTTTTCTCGCTTTTAAATTTTCTTAGGTAGTTTATAGTTTTGGTTATTAGGTTTTTCGAGTTAAGTTTCGTAGTCTTTGATTCCTCTAGGTTTAGTTATCCTTTCCTCCGCCTCTTTTCCCATGCTTTCTCGCTGCTCGATATCGCTTCGCTCAAAATCTTGTCATGGACGAAGCGCCCACTAGTTTGAACGCTGCTCACCAGAAAATTTTCATTCCAAAGAGCGTTTCGATTCTTGAACGAACGCTCACCGCTTTGACGCTGCTCAGCTTTTATTTTCGGCAGATCATTGCTCACATAAGTTGACGCCCGTCCGCCCCTCTTTCTTTCTTAATCTTTCTTTCTTCTTTTCTTTAGGTTTTTGATCTTAGATTAAGGTTTTTAATCTTTAGATATCGTGTCTTTAATTTATTAGTTTTTAGGTTTCTCTCCTTAGATTTAGGTTTTCAACTTGATTTTGGGATCGGTTTATGCAAACTCAGAGTCACAAGTGACCATTACTTTGCTTCTCGACATCGAGCGCACTCATAGTCCACCTAATAGGCGTAAGACTTTGCTTTGACGTAAGGAAAAGCCAAGATCAAGAGTTTGAGCTATCTTTCAAAGGGAAATCAAGAAATTGTAATAATGGCCACCAAGATAGACGGACATCGCGCATCACGCCATGCCTGGTGCAAGAATCGCAACCCAGCCTATCGCCTTACCACCCATTACCGCACAAACTTTCGAACTCAAACCTGGGCCTCATTCGGGGATGATGCAAAGATGCATCAATGTTTCACGGGTTCTCATCAAAATATTTCACACACACGCATACACATTCCCTGGAGATATGGTGGTACGACACGCATTCAAGTGTGAGTGAGGATGCGATTAAACTTACATCTGCTTCTTTCTCATTGAAGGGAGAAGCTAAAGAGTGGTATAGCTCTCTCCTCCGAATCCATTACCACCGGGCCGCATTGAGAAAGAATTTTAAGTTAATACTTTCCACCGCCAAGACAAATTTCAAAGGTTTGAGGGAAATTTATAATTTCTAATGTCGGAAACAGTAATCTTTCTTTGAGGCATGGAAGAGATTTAAGGCTCTTCTTCAGAAATGCCCCCACTATGGGTTAGACTTGCAGAGGCAAGTCAATACCTTTTTTCAAAGGATTGACCGAGCTCACCAAGGCATGGTCAATAGTTCATCGTGGGGCTTTCCGAGGAGAACGCCTCAAGAGGGGTGGGCATTGTTCAAGACATTGCCAAATATAATTATGCCCCTCCTTTCAAGTCGTTTCAGCACCACCACCTCCTCCTAGGATCGAGGAGGTGAAATGCGTAACGAGATTTCCATGTCAAGCAAAGAAACTGCCACGCTTACCACGCCTCCAAATCCGGAAGTTATCGACTCTTCATTTTTACGTAACTCTCAAGTTCAGATCGCGAATTGTTCTCGATCGCCACATGGTTGGCCAAAGGTCAATTTAATTCCTCGCTCCTTATCAAGTCAACGCCGCCGTAATCACGGACAAAGATAATCAAGTCGCATGCCAAGTATGTGACGATATGGGGCACATCGCCGCTTCATTCTATGATTGACGTAACGCAGAGATCAATGCCTTCAATGGCCAGCCAACGTGAGGTTTGGAAATCAATTCCTCCGCCAGGCAATTTTCAAAATCGTGGTTTCCACAAAGCTTCAATCAAAACTCAATCTCAATCGAAACCCTAATCGTAACCCGAGCTTGAATTCCTCCAATCTAAATCAAGTGGTTAAATCAAAGTTGGCCTAACAATCCAAATCCCGTGATTTCAAAGTCGGTCTAGCCAACCTTCTCTCAAAACATTCGTAACTCTCAAGGCCCTCTCGCCGCCGATGATCTTGAAGTTAGATTGACTCCTATCGTAAGGAATCAAGGAGCGTAACAATAACTTCCAGAGGAGCAAAATAATAATATCCAGCTTGTTGATGAATTCGATCAAGCACCTTGAGAAGCAAATGGTCGACCAAAGAAGCTTCTAGACCATCGTAATGTATGCCAAACTCCACGGAGAGAAATCCCAAAGGTGGTCATGTAGCTCATAATCGAATTGAATCTTGGCCAATGCACCGACTTTGGTTCCTTCACTTCCATACGTGAGGAGAGGCCCAGGCAATGAACTTAAGAAGTGGTACTCAATCGAGTGGTCCCCCAACCAGTGAAATTATCAGCCCCTCCCCGCCAGTTGATAAGGCAGAGGGAAGTCGAGCACCCATCATCCCTTGGCTACAAGGTGTACTCTGTGGTCGATCCCGAGAGGTGTGAAGTTGAAAGACATCGTGGCCGATCCTCGACAGTGAAAGAATCTGAGATTCTCGAGTGGTCGATCCTTGAGGAATGAAGAATCACTAAGAATCCTCGTGGGTCGATCCTCGAGGAGTGATGAATCAAATGATCGCCGTGGTCGATCCTCGACTAATAAAAAGAATGATAAGACGTGAGGTGGAAAGATGTGGAAGACAAAGAAGCTTAGTTCGTCCCTCAAGAAAGTATTTTCCGAGGATGATTTGAAAAAGCTTCCATTTCCACCGAGAAAGAGCAACATCCCATTGCATGAAGATAAGAAGTAACGGAAAGGTGCTTAATCAATAAAAATACTCAAAGTTAATCTTCCACTCGTAAGTTTTGGTTGAAATGCCTAAGTATACTAAATTCATCAATGATGTTGTTTCTTCAAGAAGAAGTTAGCGTAAATGGATCGTGCAATTGGTGAGGATTGTTCAATGATCAATTATCCAGACTTACCAATCAAAAGAGGTGACCTCGAAAATTCGTGGCTCACATTGCGTACGGGAGGCTTAGTCTTTCCAAATTCTTTATGTGACTTGGGTGCATCCATCACCGATGCCATTGTCTCAGGTGTGAGCAAACTGGTTTACAAAGTCTTCTAGAACCCACTTCCATGAACCTTCGCTTGCCGATAGATCTTCTAAGAAAGCTTCAGGATTCTCAAAGACATTTTAGTCCGTGATCGATAGATTTACCTTTCCCGTTGATTGGTAACGCCTTAGATATGGGAAAAGATGAGAAAGTCCTCCGATTCTTGGAAGACCTTTCCTATCTACAACTAGAGCCCCTCATCGATTGTGATGGTGGGAAAGTAACTATCCGAGTTGGTGACCAAGAGGTGAGCTATAGTGTTTCTAAATCTATTCAGTACCCTCCGGTTCTCCAACCGGTCGCTCCATTGAGGAGACGTCTGATGACTTCAATGACTTCATGGATAAGCAAGTCTTGGTCAGTAGGCTGTATTATGAGCGATTGATTGATAATCAACAATCATGGTGTGATCAATCTAGATTAGTTAGCAAACTGATTTTGAGGACGAGCTAAGAGAAGAAGTTTCTGGCAAGAGGGACCACTAAGTAAGCTCAATGATGTTGAGTTGAAGAGTGGTGATCTTAAATCAAGTCCAGAGGAACCCCCCAGAGACTTGGTCTCAAGCCGCTGCCTCAAACATCTCAAGTATGTATTTCTAAGAGAAGGTGACAAGCTTCCTTTGATCATCTCTCGCCAAGCTATCTCAGATGTGAGGAGCTTAAATTGTTAAACGCTCTTGCAAAAATGAAAAAGCCTTTGATAAGGTGGAGATATCCGAGGATATCTCCCACATCCAGATGCACAAGATCAAGATCGAGGAGGGTGCAAAACGAGTTAGACAAATTTCTGAGAAGGCTCAACCTCACATGCAAGAGGTAGTCAAGAATGAGATCATTAAACTTCTAGATATGGGTATCATTTACGCCATTGTCGACAAAGGAATGGGTTTCCGACTCGTAGTCCCCAAAAAGTGGGGAATTACTATTGAGAAGAATGAGAAGGGAGAAGAGATAGCATTGAGGCTCACATCGGATACAGAGTATGTATCGATTATCGAAAGCTCAATGAGGTCACACTGAAAGATCATTTTCCCTTCCATTCATTGACCAGATGCTTGAGCGCCTGGGCGGGGCACGATTCTATCGCTCGGATGGATATTCGTGATACTTCCGATACCCATCGATCCCGTTGACCAAGAGAAGACCACTTTCACCGCCTCTATGGTACATTCGCCACAGCGGATGCCATTTGGTCTCTCAGAATGCCCCACCCACCTTTCAAAGGTGTATGATGGCAATCTTTGACGGGCTAGTTGAAAAGTGCATGGAGATTTTTATGGATGACTTCTCGGTCTTTGGTCACCTTCGATGATTGCCTCGATAATCTTGATCGGGTGTTGTCAAGATGTGGAAAAGGACTTAGTGCTTAATTGGGAAAAATGCCATTTCATGGTAGATGAAGGTATAGTCCTTGGCCACAAAGTGTCCGCCAAAGGTATAGAAGTAGATAGGGCCAAGGTAGAAGCTTATTGAGAAGATGAGTTATCCTAAGAATGTTCGGGAAGTCCGAGGTTTTTTCGACATGTCGGCTTCTATAGTGAGGTTCATCCAGACTTTTCAAGGATCGCCAAGCCCATGTCTACCTTACTAAAAGAAGACGTTACTTTTGATTTTGATGATAGTTGCAAGCACGCGCTTGAGGAGCTCAAAATCGCCCCGATCTCTCGCTCCAATCCTTATTTCACCCGACCGAACTTGCCTTTGAGCTTATGTGCGATGCATCCAACTATGTCATGCTGGTGCCTTTTAGACAAATAATCAAGGAAAGTTCCACTTATCTATTACGCCACCACACGCTGAATCCTTCGCAAGTTAACTATACGATCACCAAAAGGAATTATTGGCCGAGGTTTGCTATGGACAAGTTCCGTGAGTTACTTGTTAGGTGCTCAAGTGATCGTGGTGGATCGATCACGCCGCTTATGTATCCGATGACTAAAAAGGATGCTAAACCCGCTATCGCTGGATATCAATTCTCCAAGAATTTGACGCTGAAATCAAAGATAAGAAGGCAAAGTGAGAACGAAGGGCGCATCATGTCTCTAGGATGATAAGTGAGGAAAAGGGTGATCCCAAGATATAGATCTTTACTTTCCTCCTGAAAACATCATGTTGATCGATGGCCGCTCTCCCGATGTTCCTTGGTACTCCTCCATTGTGAACTACCTTCATGCCAAATACCTTGATCCTCGAATGTCTTATCAAGAGAAGAAGAAGTTCTTCTCTGATATGAAATATTTCGCTTGGGATGAACCTTACTCTTCAAGATCCGCAAAGATGGTTTGGTCGAGGAGGTGTGTTCCTCGAGTCCGAGCAACGCGATATAATCGAGCAATGCCATAGTGGACCCACTGTGTGGTCACTTTGGTCCTTGGAAAACGGTTACAGATTTTCCAACCGATTCTATTGGCCTACGATCTTTAAGGATACGTAAGCCTTCTCAGCTTTTATAGATGTCAAAGAACCGAACTCGACAAGGCGCTTTGACATGCCTTTGAAACCCATCTTAGAGTGCTAAGTCTTTGATGTATGGGGCATCGATTTTATGGGACCTTTCCCATCATCTTGTGGCAACAAATACATCTTAGTCCCCGCTGACTATGTTTCAAATGGTGTGAGGCAACAGCCACTCCTCACAATGATCATAAACGGTCATGAAATTCCTTAAGAAGAATATCTTTGTGAGGTTTGATGTCCACGTGCCTTGATAAGTGATGAAGCGGACACACTTTTGTAAACCGATTTTGAGAAAGTCTCTAGAAGTATGGTGTTCACCATAAAATCGGCACACCATATCATCCGATGACTAGTGGTCGTTGAGCTAAGCAACCAGAGTCGCAACGTAAAGTTATTAGATTAAATCTCTAGATTAGAAATTGAAAGATTTCACGCCTAGATTAGAAAGACGTAATCTTTAACATCGAGAGATAAAAGATTAGGAACTGCATAATGTAGCTCAACGAAACCGCTAAAAATATACCTCGCACGCCTTGACAAACATGGAACCATCTCGGGAAAACGGGAGTTATACCAAAATGAAAAGATATAGCAAATTCAAGGACTAACAAGAGATAAAGCATCCAATACAACCAAAAAGTATAAACTAAGTCTAAATGAAACTATTGGTGTTTTATGGCTTATATGATCCATCAAAGAATAAATAGTAGCAACATCAAAATTTACAATGAACCATATAAGAGGAAAAGTAGTAAAACCACACAAACGAGGGTATCTAGGCCAAATCAAATCAAATAAAAAGATAGACAAAGAAAGTCAAGATTGCCCCGGAGCGGGTATCGTAAGGAGGCCGGAAGGTGGTGATGTAGCCCTAGGCGCCGAATCGATCGCCTCATCGGAAGAAGACTCGCACTCGTGGAAGAACGCCGGCAATGGCCTCGCTCAATCTCGTAAGAATAATGGTAGTCAATGAGGCTCGGACTGAAAATCTCGCATCCCTCGGTTGCCGCCTTCACATATACACCGTAGGATCGCCAAAATGTTGTTCTCGAGATGTCCCCGATGTCTTCCAAACCACTCCCGCACATCGCTGGCCATACTTAGCCACGCCCGACCGGCGCGGTAAAGCAGAGCCATAGACGCCTAGGTGGTGCCAAGATGAACCGGCCTCGTGGTGTCTCCATCTCGTGACGGACTCAAGGCTTACCTTCTCTGGCGTCAGACGCCTCGATTCTTTGGTTTGTGATCGCCCCGCATCGTGCACACCGCATCGATATGTAGATCGTGGATCAAGTGAGGGATAATCAAACATCGGGTATAAATCTTCCGATTAATAGCCACCTCATCATATAGCGCCGCCCTACATTCACGCTCGTGCCAAATGTCAATGCGCATAACATGCCTAGGTCACCGATGTGAAAGTGTGTCAAGTTGTTCTTAGCAACAACCGATTTTGAATAAACCGACATCGACCTTCCAATCCTCCGCCCAGTCGTGGTTACCAACTCTTCCGTCACCGCTCGGTCTTAACGCCCACGCCACGTCCGACACACTTAACCTCAACTCCTCCAAAGGATCCCCGCCCCAAACTCGTTTATGTATAATCTCGCCCTTGTAGTCCCGACTCTCAAAGCCGCTAAGTTGTATTTGACATCATCACTCGTGTAAAAGGAACTTCTACCCTCGAACCACTTACTACCTTCCTCCCCAAATCGGTTTTCAACAGCTTAGCATAAAATTTTAACTACGGAGCTATTCACCGGGTAGTCGGGATTGTCATCAAGGTCTCCCATTTCCGATCCTCGAGCAACTCAACGAACCCCGGATCGACTTTGGCCTCCAAAATGGCCCGCCAATCAACATCGTTCATGCAAGAAATAATGATGTTTATACACATCATGAGCTCTGTGGTTCACGAACCGACGAGGTAATGGCATTGGGGGGTACGGTTTTGGATTTCTTTTCTGTGAGGGTCGCCCTAGTGTACAATCGGGTTCCTCTTCCCGGTAGCATCGATAGCCTCCTCACTTCTAGTATTTAACCTCCACCTTTCTCGAACTCTAGGCATCCGTACTCAAAGGCACATCGTCACTAGTCTCGCAGTCCGAGGTCGGCTTATCTCTCAAAGTAGCTCTAGTTTGGGTGGCTCTGTGAGGTTGTTCTCGTGATACTCACACCCCGGTCGGGATCGACCAAAGTAGGATCAAACTCCTTATGCTTCTTTCCGCCTCCCTAGCTACTTCCTTTCCATGCCTCTTAATCACGCCTTCTTATGAACCATATTCAAGCTTATTCTAACCAAAACAACCCCGAAGTCACAACAAGATACCCGCTTAACATCCAAAGCTGGATTTCAAATCAACCAAACCACAACCGCAACCATAATCATGACCAAACAACCCATTCATCACCCACCACAACACCACATCACCATAACAGAGCGTAAAGAAACACCAAAACCTAAAAACAAATTAAGGTAACATTCAAGAAAACGAGCCGACCCAAAGATCGAACTCACAAAAACGTGAATGAAATCTAGAAAAGTTGTTACTAACTTACCGAGTAGGATGAGTAGATGTGGATTGAGGTGAAAACGAGTCCAAACAACATGATAGGGCTCCAAAATCGATGTTTTTGTCGTAAAAGTCGGACTTGAATGGGGCCCGATTCTCCAAAAATATTATGCGGTTGGGGAATTTGGTTATGAAAATCAAAGAGAGGGATCAAGAGCGCCTCAGAGCACTCGGAATCGCCAAAATGGTTTAGAAACTAAGATTTTAGGCCAAAAGAGGAGAGGAAACGGTTTCGCGTTTGCAATCCCAAAATGAAGGTTCATGCGCTGAGGAGTATATATAGCAG
The DNA here is from genome assembly GCA_026214975.1 of Gentiana macrophylla. Classification (NCBI taxonomy): domain Eukaryota; kingdom Viridiplantae; phylum Streptophyta; class Magnoliopsida; order Gentianales; family Gentianaceae; genus Gentiana; species Gentiana macrophylla. The sequence continues at coordinate 74,137,409 of CM047817.1, read as the reverse complement.
AGGTTGGACGGGCGCCCACGATACCGACGGGCGCCCACCGGGAAATTGATGATCTCGACGGGCGCCCAGGTATTAGACGCCGGCCCAAGAGTTTAAATCACATACTGTGATTGGGGAATAAAGCGCACGGGCGCCTGTGCTTAGTGGACGCCGCCCTAAAATTGGCTGGCGCGGACGGGCGTCAGAGTTCGACGGGCGCCCAAGCAAAGATAAGTGCAAAATTATAAAATTTCCATACAAATCAAATTCAAAATTGCACTTTCAGATTAAACTTATATAAAACTTCAAAACTTCAAAAATACAAATAAAAATCAAACTAAGTACAAAATTACTAGAAAATAAATAAAAACAGATGGAAAATAAAGGTTGCCTCCCACTCGCTGCTTTTGTTTTACGCCGCTTGCTCGATTTAACATCCTAAGAACGCTAGTCATCATAAATGTCCAACCAATCTATCACTCGAACGAGACGGCGGAGCATGTCAATCACCGAGGGAAGTCATACTCATCTTGTAAACCCCACCTCACCAAATACATCAACACCTCGAAGTGCTCACTTTGCAAGACTAACGCTAAATCACAAGATCGGATCATTGAGGATCGTAAGGACGCCCCAGAGCCGCCTCAGAATTCCTCAAGAGTAAAGTTCCACCTCCCAACAACGGGGAACAATGAGAACATAGGTGACCGCCTTGACGCGGGTACTAATGTCAAAATCTACATGCAAAACGATGGTTCCTCCCGGTCCGTCATCTACAAAGAATGAGTGGAATCCTCCAAGGAAAGGTAACTCCTCCGTCGAACACCAAATCCATATCTAGAAAGCACAACTAATCGATGTATAAAAACAAAACTTAATAAGACTCAAATCAATAAACTAAACTTGAATACTAACACTATCAAAGCATAAAACAAAAACAACTAAAAGAACGATATTCAGGTTGCCCCCCAGTGGCGCTTTTTTGGTTAATGTCGTTAGCTCGACACCGCTTAAAACTCACCGATCAAAGCCATTTGACTTTTCTCGCCACCCACTACCTCGTAAGCCTCGATCGCAGAGCGTGGCTACAGTAAACAACATCTCGCACATGGGGTGAAATCTTTAATAGCTTTCACATACGCTGAACTTCCCCATGGGCGACCTCTTCATTCTCTCGAGCCTCCGATGACGCTTCAACCGACGCCCTTTCCAACACTTCCATATCAAGATCGTCGCTAGAACTTCTTCGGCGGTTACTCCGCATCCTCGGAGAACAAGTCGGGTGATAACTCGTTAAAGTCTTCACTCAATGGAATACCACATCCGAGAATATCGAGAAATTTAACAATCAAAGATGTCTCTTTAGGTTCACCAATATAGTGTTTGCACCTCCGACCGCTGACTCAAACGGGTCACCACTATAACCACGGTTCTAGAACGCCCCGAATGATTTGGAGAATTCAAAGGGCCGGACTAACGTGTCCTTAAACTTCCAGAAACAGATGTAAATCTAGAATTATATAGAAGAACTTGTTCACGACATGAAATTCTCTTTTCTTAATCTTAGCATCGTGGAGTAGCTTTCATCTTATCTTTACTAATCCTCGGCACTTTCATAGGCCTGGAGTCCGACTGCCCCACCATGAATCGCCGTAGTCGATGTTTCCCACAAGATTGGGAGTCAAAGTTCGTAAACTTTGTAGCCCAATAAGCTCTATGTTCTAACTCGATGTGCAGATGACATGGTTTCCGTGAGACCATTTGATATGGTGATGTACCCACTGGGTCTTATAGGTCGCTCGATATGCCCACAAGACATCATCCAACTTTAGACTCCAGGGCTTTCCTATGATCATATCAGCCTTTCTCCAGATCTTCTTAATGCTCGTTGTCTTTCAACCCGACCACTAGTCATCGGATGATATGGTGTGCCAATTTTATGACTAACACCATACTTCAAGTACTTTCTAGGGTCGGTTATGGTAAATGCGCCCCTTCATCACCGATCAAGGCACGTGGACATCCAAACCTCACGAAGATATTCTTCTTTAGAAATTTCATCACCGCCTTACGATCATTGTGAGGAGTGGCTTGGGCCTCCACCCATTTAGACACGTAGTCTACGCACTAAGATGTATTTATTACCGCAAGATGACGGGAATGGTCCCATAAAATCGATACCCCATACATCAAAGACTTCAGATTCGAGGATGGGTTTTAAAGGCATGTCAAAACGCCTTGTCGTGAGTACCGGTTCTTGGCACCTATCACAAGCTTTACGTAGAAAGCTTCAGATCTTTAAAGATCGAGGCCAATAGAAACCGGATTGAAATATCTTAGCAACGGTTTTCCAAGGACCAAAGTGACTCCTCGTGGGTCCACCGTGGCAATCGCCAACGATGTCACGCTGCTCGATTCGAATACATCTCCTAAGCAAACCATCTTTACAGATCTTGAAAAGATAAGGTTCATCCTAAACTAAATATTTTAAATCCGAGAAGAACTTTTTCTTCTCCTCGATAAGACATCTCCGATCGAGATAACGCCATGAAGGTAGTTTATAATGGAAGAATACCATGGAACATCGAGAGAGCGCCATCGATCAACATGATGTTTTCAGAGGAAAGTAAAGATCTATATCATCCGTTCATTCTTTCCTCATTTAACATCCTAGACACATGATCCGCTACTACATTCTCACCGCTCTTTTGTCCTTAATTTGAACGCCAAACTCCTCGTAGGTCAATATCCAACGAGTAAAGCGGTTTAGCCTCTTCTTAGTCATCGATAACGCAGCGCCGTGATCACCCACACGATCACTTGAGCTCCTAACAAGTAACTACTTAAACTTGTCCATAGCAAAGACTACGTGCTAGTAGTTCCTTTCGGTAGTATAGTTAACTTGAGAGGGTTCAATGTGTGGCTTATGAATAGATAGGCTCGAACTTTCCTTTGATCTTTTGTCCTAGAACAAGACTCAACAAAGATAGTTTGATGCGTCGCACATAAGCTCAAATGGTAGGTTCCAACAAAGTATATAAGAATTGGAGCAGATATTAAACGATTCTTAAGCTCCTCAAACGCTTGCTTGCAGCCTCTCTTCAAATTAAACTCAACGTCGCCCTTAGTAAAGTGGACAGGGCTTGGCTATCTTGGAGAAATCTTGAATGAACCTTCCGTAGGCCGACGTGTCCAAGAAAGCCTCTCACTTTGCTGCATTTTTAGGATAGCTCATCTTCTCAATAGCTTCTACTTTTGCCTCATCAACTTCTATACCTTTGGCCGAGATCTTGTGGCCAAGAACTATTCCTTCATCTACCATGAAATGGCATTTTTCCCACTAAGTACTAGGTTCTTTCCACACATCCGATAACACTGATCAAGATTGTCAAGGCAATCATCAAAAGATCACCAAAACCGAAAAATCGCCCATAAAATCTCCATACACTTTTCTACAAGCCCACAAAGATGGCTAGCATACATCAATAAAATGTAGCTTGGGCATTGCAGAGATCTAACGGCATTCGCCTCAGAGGCGAATGTACCATAAGGGCAGGTGAAGGTGGTCTTTTCTTGGTCACCGGATCAATGGGTATCTAGAAATATCCCTAATATCCATCTAGGAAACAAAGAGAACGCGTGGTCCCGCCAGACGCCGAGCATCCGGTCAATGAATGGAAGGGGAAAGTGATCTTTCATGGTTACCTCATTGAGCTGATAATCGATGCGTGCATCAGAATCAAGAATAAGCCTCAATGCAATTTCTCTCCTTCTCATTCTTTTCAATTGTAATTCCACCTTTTGGGAACTACTTGAGTCGGGAAACCCATTCACTATCCGCTGATGGCATAAATGATTCCTATGTCCGTAAGTTTAATGATTTCTTTTAACGACTTCTTGCATACGAGGGTTGAGCCTTCACTGGGCCGCCTCGACACACTTGGCGCCTCATTCGCCTTGATCTTGTGCATGCAGATGTCGTGAGATATTCTCGATATCTCCTACTTGCCAACCAAAAGCTTTTTCATTCTTCTTCAAGACGCTGATCGCCATTTCTATACGGGAAAGCTTGGCGTATATGATTAATGGAAGCTTGTCGCTCTCTTAAGAACACATACTTAAGATGTTTGGGTAACGGCTTCAACACCAAACCGCAGGGGGTCTTCTAAACTAGACTTGAGATCTCCACTTTCAACTCAATATCATTGAGTTTACTCAGGTCCCACCGCCAAAGCCTCTCCTTCCAACAGCCTTCTTCCTCAAAATCACCGCTAGTTGATCCAGATTCACCCTACCATGAGTATTCAGATTATCAACTAATCGCTTCATATTC